>JAGWCC010001194.1:0-47797 GCA_022651775.1 Drusus annulatus | reverse complement strand
TTTTTTAATTTTTTTTTTTTTTTTTTAAATAAAAAACGACAATTATTTTTTAATACGGATACTCATAAATGTATTTTTATTAACGAATGGAAGTAAATAATATTAAATAATACTAAAGGCAAAAGGGTTGAAGCGCCATTTCGGGAAGTTTACACCAGAGCACTTTAAAGTTTTTTTCGTTTTTACAATATTGTAAATAATATTAAATACTCTACAATATTTGTATTTATATCTTAAAAATTACTATTTTCATGAAATTTTAAAGTTATATTGCAATTAATGAAATTAAATTTAAAAGTATTTCATATTCACCTCAATTGAAATTTATTGGATAACAGTTTGTAGTAGGTTAGTTTTTGATTATTAGGTACATGTATGTAGAAATATTTTCTAAATAGATATATTATATCGTCGTTGAACGTTAAAAGGGCTGAAGCGCCATTTTAAGAAGTTAACACTAGAGCACTTTTTATTTATTTTACAATAAAATTCAGTACCTGGTTGGATTTTGGAAAAAAAAAAATTCAGGTAACTTGATTCTCACACCGAGTTACCTGAAGCGACAAAAAACTATAAAAGTCCAAAAATTGTGTCGTTTGAGTCAAGCTTCCTCTTAAATAATAAAATATTTTTTAATGGCTGAAGCGCCACAAAAGTATTCATAAGCAAACGAGAGTCAGCTTTCGATGCAGAAAATGAAACTGATCAAAACTGCACATTTAACTCATTTTTGCCCGAAGTGTCGCTTCAGGCTTTTTTCCCCCTCCAGCGACGATATATATTTGAGTTACTCAAGTTTTATGGATTAAATAGGTTTTGAAAGTTTATAGCTAATAGCCAATGAGTTTTAAAATTTTACTGAGTGTCGGCCATATCGAAATTATAATGAGGTTGAAGGTTATTCTCTACAGAAAGAGAATGATGTACTTGTTACTTATGATTTTTTGAGGATTATAAATATACAGACCCCTCTGCAACCTTTCGCAATACGTAAGTATCCAATTTACACCATTGATTGGTGATTGCTCAAAGTAGATATTTTTTTTATTAAGATCAAAACCGGACGTAAAATTTATTTCATTTTCAAAATTCTTCTCACCCTCCTAGAAATGATCTAAAAAAAATCTGGGGAATCACTCGTCACGCCCTAAAATTTTCGAGCATTCTGATTGAAACCGACCATTTTCCGAGTTTCGTAATAATAATTGAGTGGTCTATTTTGTATTGTCAACCCATTGTCACAGTTTATAACACTTACGTAATGCCCGCAAAAGACGTGAACTTATGTAACACAAACCCACGCAGTGTTAAAATAATGTCGTCACGGTTAAATGTCATGTTGTTATTTTTTCTAGAAGAAACATCTTATGACAACAACGAACCGTTCCATCTGTTCGTGTTCACAGCCGTGAGGTGAGAACTGTTCCTAATAGTACCTCACTAGTGTCCCAATCGAACTCGAAGGCAAATGATAGTTGCATGGCGTCTTTAGAAAAAAAGAGTTTGACTAAACCATTATTAACAAATCAATTTTTTCATCTAACGATATTTTTTAAATAATAAAGCTTCCCGGCTTTGATGCGTGAGTACTCTACTATTTTTTATTTATTTATTACATTTTTGTTTTTTAAATTATTTTTTACATTACCTACCTCACTAGGTTATAAGAACCTGTTCCGGGGTAAATGACAGTGAGTACAAGTAGAATAATTTAAAAAAAATTATGATATTTGTTACACAATGTTCTAGTTTGTCATGGTGAAGAATTTTAGGAGGTCTTCAATTTCCTTGCGGTCCTTAATCATTAGCCATTTAGTAATTTTTTGATTAAAGGAATACATATTGGTGATATATTATACATGTATTGTCGCTGGAAAGGAACAAAAGGGTACAGCGCTATTTTGGGAAGTTTACACCAGAGCACTCTGAAGTTTTTTTTTGTTTCACAATAAAGTCTTAAATACCTGGTTGGATTTTGGAAAAAAAGGTTAACTTAATGCTCTCACTGAGTTACCCGAAGCGACAAAATGTCAAAAAGTCCCGAACTTGTGTTGCTTGAGTCAAGCCTTCTCCCAAATGGTATATATATCCAGAATCAAACGAAATTCAGATCATTCGACGCAGAAAAAAAAGGATTAAAACTGCATATTTGACTTATTTTTGACCAATGTGTCGCTTAAGCCCTTTTGCCTTTCCAGCGACGATATGTCACATAGGTAACATACTAAGTATCAGCGAGCTTTTACCTTGCAGTTTTTTTTAGATATTTTTGATTTTATTGTACTTAGTTATCGTCTTTGATTTGAAAAAGCATTGTATTTATTTATTTGCTTCATTCATATAATTTTTTCAGATACAAAGTTAATTATACGACTTCCAAACAATTGAATTAAATAGTAAACTACGCTAAGTCAGAGAGTATACAAAGTTGTTTGTATTCTTGCACAGTTATAGTTAGTTAATTTTCCTAATTTATTAAGCGGGAACATTACCAATAAATTGTCGATTGTCGTTAGAATTTACTAAATGTTTCTCAAACATCTAGTAAATATGCTAGACATTTTTCTATTTTACATTAAAACACCAATCCGGGTAATGAAAAAAGACCCTGCAAGCCTATGCATGTATTGGTTCACACCGGAGTGTTCTTTCTTTATATTGATAGAGTTTTATTATTTGCTTCCTTTCATATGCCACTCGCAAGAAACTCACTAGTCGGGGTACCTGGCTGTATTTTATCATTTGTCAATAGACCCCTTATAAAAGCAGTCGGTACAAGGTAGGTCAATTGAAATGGGTGGCCTATTGCCGATACTAAGCATGGTGATAATTGTTATGTTCGACTTTCTGTTGGCATTACTGGACGCCACTTGAGTTAAACTGTATAAGGTGGTCAATCTCTCGCGTCACACAGTCATTAACTAATATCTCAATAATACGTCAAAAAACTAAAGTGAATGTACAATAAAAGTATTTTTAATCGCTCATATGTCCGGTATATAATAATTGGCGACGAGGTGTGATGTAATAAAAACAGTATATCGTCGCTAAAATGGCTTAAGCGACACTTTGGTCAAAAATGAGTTTTGATCAGTTTTTTTTTTATTCGACGGCGCGGATTGAAAATCCGCACCACTCGTCTTATACTTGATACGAGTTGGTGCCAATCTTCTGTTCGAACGAAAATTTTACCTGCGCCAGACGCCGTTTGACTCTGGGCCGGGCCTGTCTAAACAACCTCTCAAATCGATGATTTAGTGGCGTTTAAATATTGAAAAGTTGTTGTAATTAAATATTTGTATCGAAGGAAGCAAACTCTTGGTGGTGTGTCATTTTAAAATAAATCACTTTGTAATACGGAGCTAAATCTGTGTGCGCAAGGAAGAACGGAATGAGTCGATAAACGCAAGCAAAAAAAAAAAAAACAAAACAAAATTTAGGAATGTTTTTTTTTGTATGTAATCATGTCATATGTCCCTTTTCGAAAAATACTAGCAGATAATTTTATTTTCTGACTCATCTAATTTTTCCTTGCTAGACTTGTATCTAATGAACAATTCTGCATACTTAACTCAAAACATGATTTTTTTTACTCATTCCGTTTTTCCTTTCGCACACAGAAATATCAACTGATGATGAACCCTGATGAAGCTTGGGACAAAAGCGGAACCGGTCGGCTATATAAATATTAATAACGTGGAGTATTGCTAAGTGTATTCTTTTATTTGTTTTAAATCATTATTTTTTACATCATGTCTCAGGTAATGTGGATAAATTTAATATAATATTATGTATAATTCTTAAAGAATTTTCCGGATCAATTTCTTTTACGTGGGTCCTTCCTTCATATTCCATATATTAGAGCACAATAATAATTATTACGGTAAAGTTGATAGTTCTATAGAGTTCGTTCCTCTATTGTTACGAATAACCCGAGCGTTACCCCTCTCTGCTCGTATAAAACCGTTGGAAAAAAGTTATTTCCTCAGAACTATTTGGTTCGTCGACGGAGAAGTAGAATTAAAAGTATAAGATTTTTTTTAGTGAAAGTGATGTCAGGATTATATCTTCTCCTTTTGACGATCGTAAGCGCCATTTGTGCAGGTGATATTAACGGCTTACTTGCATTTCTTATTACATTTTGGTGGATTGCATATTTAAATTAGAATTAACTCGTTAAAATGACATTCACTACTTAAAAAAAAAATTCTTACGAATTTATATTTTTAAAATATTTTTATTATTATTATTATTGTGACTATTTATTATTAATAATTATGGAAGGTATTGCATTTGCTTAGTAATAATAATAAAATTTACCATCTGGAATTAAGTTTTATTATTATCATTAATGCCATTCCCTTCATTATGACATTAATTTTTGAAACAATACCAAAAATATTCAACCAATATATAAAGGAAGAAGATAAATATTTTTATCAATGAAACTAAATATCATTTAATTTCTTTGAAAATTATTGACATTGTTTAAATAATTGATATCACAATAAAGCGCAAAGCTTTAATAAGTAAATTCGAATAAAAAATAAATGTTGGAATAAAAATAAAATAATAACTTTGCATAAGGCTGAATATTTTATGAATTTTTTTATGACCGAGAGGTTTCGCTTAGCCGCATCATCAGGGTACAAAATTAAAGTGAAATAAAATAAAATAAAATCTGTGGTCCTATGCAAAGTTATTATACCATTTTAATTCGAACCACAAACCCAAAGTGATTGCTTTTTACGAAAATATATTTAAAAAAAATCTAGTTATTGTTGTCAAGTTGTGATAAGGCGAAGGTCTTTCGTAAATAAAAACGAATAGTTTTATCCGTGACACCATATATTTGTGCAATTGTGTTCGTATAGGGCTTTGCGCATACATTCTCAAATGGCTGCCAATTTCATAAAAGTTTTTTTTTTAAATATTAAATTGATTATAATGACGGAATTCAAAAAGATTTTAGAATAGAAGTCGGTTAGTGCGTTACTCCCGAGTAAATTAGAGGTCTCTCTAGTTTGGGCTTCTTTCGTTTTATGTTATTTTAATAAAATTGATATTTTTTCAATAATCGTCATTTATCACTTTAGGTATATTTTAAGTTTAAATGTACCTTTGAGATAAAATAATATCGTCGCCGGAAAGGCAAAAAAGCTGAAACGCTATTTTGGAAAGATAACTCCAGAGCACTATGAAGTATTTTTTGTTTTACAATAAAATTCTTAAGTCTTTAGTGCCTAGTTGGATTTTGATAAAAAGCTAACTCGGTAAACTCAATGCTCTCACTTAGTTACCTGAAGCGTCAAAAAGCTAAAAAAAGTCCCAAATTAGTGTCGCTTGTGTCAAACCTTAAATATATTTTAGATGGCTGAAGAGCCACAAAATTTTCCGAATCAAACAAGAGTCAGAGTTTTCGATGCAGAAAAAAAAACTGATCAAAACAACGTATGTAACTCGTTTTTGACCAAAATGTCGCTCAAGCCCCTTTGCCTTTCCAGCGAGAATATATTTAAAATTAAGACAAGTTCAACGGATCACGATGGTGTTTGTGTATTACTATATTTATAATAGTTACACTATTGTACTTTGAATCAATGAAGTGTGTAACGTAAAATAATTGTTTTAATGTTTAAAATACCACCTTTAAAAAAAAAATTGGAGTATGCTAATTTTATGAAGTCATTTTCGAGTGAACATATTGTAAGTTTTACTGAAATATTTGCGAATCGTAACAGTTGGGTGAATAGGATTTAAGTACTGAGGCGTATCGATTGTTTCTTTTTGTTATGTCACATTTCACAAAATTGGTCAGAGGTAATTTCAGTTACAAATAGCTGCTCCATCAAAAAGGCTTAATATCTATGTAAGGTTTTATTTTTATTTTATTTCTAAAGTTCCATATAAATGTATATATAAAACAATAAAGTCCCATTAAACTTGCTACAAGAGCAGTTTGTCAACAAGTTCCATAATGAACAATTTTATAGAATACGATTTTACAAAAGTACAAATTTATAACATTTATATTTCAATCACAAATATTTTTATTTAATATATTTAAAGAAAAAGAACAAAAATTAAAAAAAGTGAGGAAGAGTATTATTTTTTTATTATTATAATATCTATTTGAATTTGAAACATTAATATG
Organism: Drusus annulatus; assembly: GCA_022651775.1. Lineage (NCBI taxonomy): Eukaryota > Metazoa > Arthropoda > Insecta > Trichoptera > Limnephilidae > Drusus > Drusus annulatus. The sequence goes on along the minus strand of JAGWCC010001194.1, from coordinate 41,643 downwards.
ATACAATATATTGTAATTTTAGTGAACATTCATAAAGTTAATATCTTAATTTTTTTCATAATAATACTAGTTGTTACTTGATGTACTTGACTTGCCATTTTTTTCTTCTTCTTTAATCCACCCATTTCAAATAAGGAATAATATTGTGCTTCTTATCCTTGAAAATTGTCCTCCACAAAACAAGGTGAATACTTAGCGTAAAAGACAATATACATTATCTTGTAATATACTCGAAAAAAAAAATATTAATATATATATTTTTTTTAAATTATTTTATAATATATATATTATAAAATAATAAATAACTCGGACTTAATACAAAAGTGTGAATACACTTTATGAAAATTGATGTTTATTGACGGAAATGTTAAATTTAAATTTTGATTTTTATTGAAGAGGTATTCCTGTTTGTACTTAATAATTGTTTTAATACGGAATTTAGTTCTTTTGCATAATTTTTAGTAGCTAAATAATGCTGTATTTTTTAAATTTATTCGCTCTCTATAAATACAGTTCGTTTGTATTTGCAGCTGAGCATAATGATACGGAGTTCGTTTCCAAGTTCCCTCTGCATGGACTGGGCTCGTGGGCTAGCAGTCGCCTAGGCTTCATGAACAGCCTGTTTGGGTATCGAACCTCTGACCTGCAAGCCAAGGCCGCATCCCACCGCGCCTTCAAACCACCGCCAAGGACAGACAGAAACGGACGCTGTAAGTTTACTTTGAGTACATTTTTAGACAATTTATACACTAAAGTTTTTCTCTTGGTGCCATAGCACTGAAAAGAAAAACCAGTGGAAGTGCGCTGGGGGCGTGTCTGCTGAACCCGAAGTAAGCTCATTTCTCATTACTTCTGGTAAACCGAAATAGAATGACCGAAGTTATTCTTTCTTGAATATATAATCATATTCATTGGCCTGTCTGGGGCCTAAGAGTTGAAAAGTCGTATGTAAATTCTGTGTGGGCAAGGAAGAACGGAATGAGTAAAAAAAAATCATGTTTGAGTTAAGTATGCAAAATTGTTTTTTAGATACATATCTAGCAAGGAAAGATGAGAAGAGTCAGAAAATAAAATAATATGCTATTATATTTTTTTGAAATACTCGTATGACATGATTACATACAAAAACAATTTTCCTAAATTGTGTTTTTGCTCTGCTGAAAAACCTGCGTTTATTTACTCATTGCGTTCTTTCTTCCGCACACAGAATTAGCAACATCATTTTTTTAAACTTAGATATACCTGTATATCATACATACAGAATTTTTCTGTTTCGTGATATTCAGCTCATAGAATTTGGTATTTTTAAAATACAAATACCATAAAGGAGTATATTTACATTTATTTATACACGAATACAATAATATTCGGTTTGCAGTCCTCTCCCTTCTGACGGTGGTGAACTTTCCCGCGGACTCGTGCACCGGGAGCTCGGGCAACAACGGCACCTGCCTGGCCAGCCAGGACTGCCGCGCCAGGCAGGGCGCCCCCGACGGCCCCTGCGCCAACGGCTTCGGAGTTTGCTGCATGTGTAAGAACAACCAAGATTAGTCTTAATTTGTATACCTACTTTAGTTTTAATTTTACAGGTACCTTGAAGTAACAATATATGGAGGGAAAGCTAATTTGTTTTACCCAACCCATCCGAAATTGTAATAAATCACTTTTTCCGAGTTTTTACATCGTACACCATGAGAGAGAAAGAGACAACAAATTTCTTGGACCGCTTCTATATACTGTCGCAATGATCTTAAGCTGGCTATCTTCGCTGGTTAACGGCGGGACTCCGCCCACATTTTTTATTTTGCCACTAAACTTGACACAACTAAACGGTTTTTTAGGTTAGATGCTATATTTTTGTTGATAAAAATACTGTGAAAAGTGGCTATACGAATACACAAAAAACATTATGTCTATATGTGATATGAATGGATGTATAAATACCGTAGCCTTAGTCTTAGCCACGCCCATTTGCGCCAAGTCATGTTAAAATCATCAAAAACAAGTCCAAAACTGACTTCACTGCCTTGGCTTAAGCTACCTCTAGTATACTCTAAGACAGGTACAATGGCGAATCCTAAATATGTTTGGTATTGTTATTTAAAGTCATCAGTGCAATGGTTTCACCTTACGTTTTCGAACTGTACAAAAAATGCGACATCCAATCCTTAGAGTCAGTTGTTTGACCGAACGTCACATTTGACATCGTTACAAAAAGACGTCCAGCGCCATTTAGAACTTTTTGACATTTGAACGGTCCCCGTTAATTATGAACGGTTTGTTGTTGGGTTGTTTAGTCAAGCATTGCGGTCATCAACAATTAACCAACGCCGCCAGCCAGGCCGAAAATCAACGATTAACAAGGACCCTTCAAATGTCAACATATAAAAAAATGGCGCTGATAGTCCAATTGTAATGACATCAAATGTGATGGTCGGTCAAACAAATTACCACTAGACCAGCAACGTCATTAGCGTTTGGAAGGCTGAATGAATCGAAATCATATCCATGAATGAGCATCAAATCCAAAAACCCTAACTTCGGCAAGCTAGGCCCGTAGTAAATTGAAAGTTGATAAATATATATTTATATACTCGTATATCGTCGCCGGAAAGGCAAAAAGGCTGAAGCGCCATTTTGGGAAGCAACTCCGGAGCACTAAGTTGTTTTGTTTAACAATAAAATTTATAAGCCTTTTGGTTGGATTTTGGAAAAAGTTAACTCAGGTAACTCAATGCTCTCACCGAGTTACCTGAAGCGAAAAAAAGCTAAAAAAAGTCTCAAACTTGTGACGCTTGAGTCAAGCTTTCTCCCAAATGGTAAATATATTTTAGATGGAAAAAATACCTCAGAAATACTATATTTTAAATTTGCTCTCATGCTCTAATATATGTATTGTAAAAATCAGCTAAATTTTAAGTAATTATGATATTGTGATTGTGTCCTGCCAGAAGTGACCTACCAGGTAAGTATGTTGCTCTATATTTATATAAACTAGAAATTAATATTAAGTAGAAATTAAAATTTGTGCAGCGTCCTTGAGGTGATTTTTCATTAAAACGGCACTATACAAATTATCTAAATATTATTCTTATTATTATGAAGGGCCACAAAAAACTACAGAAACAAACGAGAGTCAGAGAATTCGATGCAGAAAAAACAACTAATCAAAACTATATATTTGAATCATTTTTACCAAATTGACGCTTAAGCCCTTTTGTATTTCCAGCGGCGAAATATTTAATATACCTACATATCTGTCAATATACCCGATGACTTTACTATATTTAACGGGCAGCGTCATTTTAATAATGAAGTCTGAAACGTTGATAAATGCATTCAACTGCCAAAAGCAAATTGAGTGGAGAGCTGGTGGAATTTTTCGTTTGTTTTCGAAAATTGTAATTTGAGTTATTCAGTCATGAGATAAGTCATTTGATATTTTCTTCTTTACATTCAGTCATCGTCAGTTGCGGCAGCTCTACAGCAGAGAACGGGACCTACTTCGTCAACAACAACTACCCCTCTCGATACGATGGCACCGGCTCCTGCCAACTGACGGTGCTCAAGTCTCATCCCGATGTCTGCCAAATAAGGTAAGTTTTTTTGCTGTGGTCACCACCCAAAACTCGCCACCCACCTTCACTGTCCAGAGAGAGTAACAGCGGAAATAGCCACATAATGGAGAAAATTTTTTTGAGACACGATTAAGGAACGATGGAAAAAATAACAATGTCTGAAAATAATTCACATGAAGTCATATTTACTTATATGCGAAAGTCGAATACTGGAATTAAAACTGATTGGAATCAGCTGACGTAAGCGTAATGAATAAGTTAAGAGAGGAATGCAGATATGCGTCGGACACGTAAAGCGAATGGACGAATAAAGAGGTCGGATGAGAATACCTATTTGACGTGAAAGGGAATGGTAGTAGAGATGGTCGATATTCCTATCCCGGTTAAAAGAAACCGGTTCCAAGTCGGTCGTTCGAACCGTCGATATTATTTCTCCGAGCAACTGGTTCCTTTTTTCGGCAAATAAAAATCGATGTCATTTGTCCGAGGAACCAGTTCCTTTTTATGTGAAATATGAACATTATTTTATGAAAATCTTCTTCGTGAAACTTTTCTGGCACCAGGAGCCGGCTTAAAAAAGAACTGGGTAAATAACCGGTTCCACGCCGGTTACCGGTAACTGGAACCGCAGGTACACTAAATTTCCGATATAAACCATCCCTAAATGGTAATAGATGTCGGGGATACCTGAGAAAGACATAGCACGATCACGTGAATCAAATACTTGAGTCAGACCATGCCGACAGTCTAAATAATAGATGAGTATGTATGAGACGACGTATAAATGTGAATGAAGCAAGATTGCATTATGTAGTGGTTACCCTTTCTGCCTACCCCTGCGGTAGAACGGAACCTTACAATATTTTTTTGTGATTTTGTAAAATTTTGAGTAAGTCTACAAATATTTTTTTTTTTACTTCGTTAACTGTTGAGTTCTTAAAGTGTTAAAAAAAAAAAAAATGATTTGAGGTTGTTTAAAATCTGTCTAATGCTTTTTATGTAAAACATTCCAATTGCTAAAAGAGTGAAAATAAAATAAATTATTTTAAATTATTGATGTAATATAAAATCACTAAATATTAAGCACCATTTTGTTTTTTTTCTTACATTTAAACGGTCCCAATTAAATGCCGATTGTCGGTCTTTTTTAGCTCTTCAACAGATTATGTTCAGGGGAAAAGTATGATGCTAGTCAGCTGATAACGATTTAAAAAAAAAAAAACTGACATGAAATTTTCGGTTGACGGGTACCTTTAAATATAAAAGAAAAACAAAATGGCGCTAATCGTGATATTGTGACGATGTCAAATGTGAAAAATGTTTGAAACACTTCATTCTAAGATCACTTTTATTTTAAGTATTCACTTTCTTAACTGGTTTAAGTACCTACTGCCTGTCTACTGACTTGCCTCCAATATATATTTTTTTCATTGCAACATTTTTTAACTCATAATAATGATGGCCCTGTAAACCAAATGACTATTTTCAATAATAACTAGGTTACATCAATGCAGCCATTTACCCATTGCCTAATACTAACAATCCAGTCATATTACTAGCGACCCATTAACCTACAAACATTGTGATTAGCGTTGATCTTTATTTTGTGATCACATGATATTTTTACTATTTCACTTCTGTTTACATATATCGAATAGTGGCATCATTATCGTGTAAATGATTTATCATTACAGCAGTTACCTACTAAATGCAGGTCTGGATATGATTTTTTTAATAATCTCTAGAAGTGTGTTCAATACTCAGAGCAAGAATTTATTTTTGGAGAGAGAGGTAAATATTTTTACCCAACCTATACAAATGTACGGATTTTTACGTCGTAAACCGTGAGATAGAAAGATATAAGACAAGTTCTCACACAATACAACACCACTTTTAGGTATGTTAGCATGTTCTCCGTCTCCCGCGTCTCTGGCGACTCCGCCCACTACGTTTTGGTATGCGACATAACAGGATTATATCCTTTGTTTTTGTTTATGACAATACTGTGAAAAAGTGGTTGTACAAATAAACAAAAACATTATGTCGACATGTGCTATGAATGGATGTATAAACACCCTAACCCTAGCCACGCCCCGGTCAGGAAAACATCAATCCTGACGACACTAGCTCTCCTTCCTAGTATATTAATGTTCAGAATTTCTTTACTGATTTGAATGAAAACTAAGGTCGTCAATTTACATATTAAGTAATTAATATTATAATCATTTTAGGGGTCCGCCGAAGAGATAAACCGATAGAACGTGTGATATAAACATATTTGAAAGAAAACCGATATAGATAATTTATAAAAGACATTTATTTTCGACACCTAGGTCCCAGATATGTCAATTGAATTCATTACCAGTTCAAAAAAGAGTTACGATGCTCGAAAATGTTTGATGAATTTCACCAGAAGTAAGGAACTTACATTGGGCCCACAGACACGCCTACAACACACTTCTATCGATATACCTCTTCAGTGATTTTTCCCATAATTTTGCCAAAAAGTTTAGTTTGGGTTTTGGATTAGATTTTTAATTAATGACTTATTTATGAATTGAACTATATAAAACATCGCTTTGAAATAGAATTAATCACAGGAGCAATTAAAAGAATGTTTTCATGTGGAAATCGCTAACAAAACACAATTTGTGTTGGAAAATCGTATAGAAATCACGGCGTAGCACTGAACTAAAGCGTTTATGATTTTACCACCTACTTTACGTTATGATGTTACGTAACGTTAGTATTATATCTACTGTGTTTAGGTAAAAGACATTATTCCACATTTTTTGCAAGCAAATTTAGGCTTTAGTAATAACATAACGGTTATGCTGTTATGCTTGATACCTGATCATAATGTGATATAATGCTGAAACGGGCCGAAAATCGGTGGTCGGGGCGATTATTTGAAATTAGAACGATTGAAAAAATCGTTATTGCGCAAACCATCGATTTGCGACAGTGTAAAATGTTGCAGTGGTTCAAACCACTAGCCCTAAGATTGCTTGCCTTTGACCTAAACAGTCGATTTAATATATATCCTCGGTGGAAAGGCAAAGAGGCTTAAGCCACACTCTGGTAAAAAAATGAGTTAAATATGCAGTTTTGATCAGTTTTTTATCTGCATCGAATGATCAGACTCTCGTTTGATTCAGAAGATTTTTGTGGCCCTTCAGTTATTTAAAATATATTAACTATTTAGGAGAAGGCTTGACTCAAGCGAAACTAATTTGGGACCTTTTTTTAACTTTTCGTTGTTTCAGGTAACTCAGTGAGAGCATTGAGTCAACTTTTTTTTTAAATCCAACCAGGTGCTGAAGACTTTCGAATTTTATTGTGAAAAAATATATACCAAGTGCTCTAGTGTTAATTTACCAAAGTGGCGCTTCAGCCCTTTCGCCTTTCTTGCGACGATATATAACACGCTCTTATATCCATATCGCGTCGCATTATTAATATTATGCTAATATTTATGTTTATAATAACATGTGCCTACATTATTGACTGTTATACAATTGCGACATCCCATAACAATACCATTAACATTATAATACCTGTGCATGTATCCATTTTTTGACAATTATGTAATGTATTATTCGTTATTTGTGTTGGCGTCACAAGTTTCAAGGGCCTGACATATTTTTTTTGTTTATTTTCGAAGGCTGGATTTCGACCAATTCCAAATAAGTGGTCCGGAAACAGTGAACCACATTTGCAACAATGACCAGTTCATCGTCTCCGGGGGGAATCCAATTCCTGCCATATGCGGCATCAACCAAGGAAACCACAGTGAGGCCAATTTTGCCTTTACTTTCCTTTACCCTCCATATTCCACTTTTATTTATCCACTAATGCGATTATTGCAGATTTAATACAGTAAAAAAAAACTACTGATGTTCCACTGTTCTATATCTGTATATTAACCCTTCGCTTGTCGCAATGTATCTTTCATATACAAGGGGATGTATGTTCCTAAATTTAATCGACGAGAAATATTCTGGACCGGCTGCTCCCCTCTCTTATATAATTAAAATATGCAGAATACCGATGTGTGGTTATTTAAAACTGATATTTCTTTTAAAAAAAGTAACTTTCTTTTAAGATCACTTTATTGAATACATATACCAACCGGTTTCGGCTCTATCTGAACCTTCTTCAGGGTTGAATAAATATATACTAAATTAAAACAGAATCACAAAGCTTAGGGAAAAAAATAAAATGGGCACATCAACTTAGGTGGGGATAAGGTACGAGAGGGGTGGTAGGAGTGGGAGGAGGGCAGTGGAAGGGGATAATATAATTGCTTTTTAAGTATTTATTTTTAGGGATCTATTAAATTCAAGGGCTTTTAAATTATTTAGGCGTCATCCTATCCCATTTCTATGAAGTACCTCTCTTCTAGAAGATTTGTGGAAAGAGTGATTAGTATCAATATATGATATTTATGTTGCTACTGATATTTATGTTGAAATTTGTTGAAAAAATGCTACACAAGCCTCATATTTCTAATAATATACAAACTTCAGCACCCAAAAATACACACTTTCTGGCTTTCCAATACAAGCAATACTGCAAATAATTTATCTCTTAATTTAATACAAGTAGTAAGGAAAATGTTTCCAGTAAATATAATTTATAAACAGTGATCATTTAAATTATTTATGAAATGCATACTGGAGTTTTAGGTAAAAATATCGAAAATGGCTGCGCTGGTTTTCAAACTGTACCTTTTACTGACATTTTAGTATGTTTTTCATTGAATTTAAAAGATTACAGCTTACAAATTTTATTCCCTGGAAACCTTAGACATTTTCCTAACTGCCCATGTAGAATTTACAGATAAATAATGTGCAGTATTGCTTGTATTAGAATGCTACGAAGTGACGTTTAGCGCCATTTTGGATGTTGAGTCTTAATGTATTTGTCAAATACATTGCGACAATCGAAGGGTTAAAGGAGTTTTGCATTGTATGTAATAGCAATGTTATGTTAACGTGTATTGCGCGTTGCATGTTGCGTGTTAATATAATTTAAAAGCGTTGTGAACTTTTTACAATTTTAATTGAATCAATCAGCGACTTACTGACTTAGGTTGGTGTGTTTAGAACTTTAGTCAGATTCGACATCGTCACAATTCAAGGATTAGCGCAATTTTAATGCACCCCTTCAAAAGTCGATTTTAGGTCCGTTTCCGCCTTAGAACAAGTTGTGATTAGCTGACAAGCATAACAGCATGATCGTTATGTTTTTCAGCTGTTCACTGTTTGTTCAAATACTGAAACTGACCGACATTCACATTTAACAGGAACCACTCGAATGAAAAAAAAACAAAAAACGGCGTTAATCATTAAATTGTGACAATGTCAATTGCGATGAAAGTATGAAACACACCCCCTTATTGTTTTGTTGGCGATGCAAATATAAAAAACCTCTGCAACTGATACAGAATATCAAATAAGCCATTACAAAAAAATGCTAGGTTAAAACTGTTTCTCTGTCTGTTTCAGTGTACATTGATGCTGGTATAGGGACCACGAATCCAATAACACTCACGTTCGTGACCAGTGGCGTATCGTTCCAGAGAAACTGGAAGGTCAAAGTCACACAAATTCCATGCAGCACCATCTACAGAGGTAAGGTTTAAAGTCCTTCCAATAAAAACAAAGCCATTTTGAGTAGATTCTTTTGAATACTAATACCTAAAAGAATTTATTTTATTATTATTATTTTATTTTATTTTTTTCATTTTTTTTTTTCGAAATATAATATTTTTCTCATTATTCTTTAATCACCTTCTCATTTGACGTTTTGCCTCTTTCTTTTTTATTTTATTATTATTTTTTTATTAAATTTTTGTTTCTTACATTATTTTTTTACATTACCTACCTCACTAGGTCATTAGAACCTGTTAAACCTGAGGTAGGTGGCAGTGAGTACATGTAGAAAAATATAAATAATAAAATAATAAAAAATATAAAAATATTGATATTTGTTACACAATGCTAGATGATACAACAGATTATGTCTCTTTCTCTCTGTTTCTTTGTTATAATTTAAATGTTATTCTATTGTTTTCTCACTCTTCTCTTATTTTATTTTATAATGTGTTTCTCCTCTGTACGTATATATAACCGCCAACTTTGTATTTTTTTGTTTAGTTTAATTTTGTACAAAAAAAAAAAATAATAAATCTATGGTCTTATACGAGGTTATTATTTCATTTTGATTAAATTTATTTATTCATCACTCTTCTGGAATCTCTGATTCTTGGGAGTAAATTAAAAAAAATATGCACATTAAATGACTGCCTAATATACAAAGGTACTTACTGTGACTTGTTCCATTGTTGACGATGTTCCCAAATTTGCTTTTTTCAGCTGAAGAAGGTTGCCTTCAATATTACACCGGCGTGTCAGGTCAGCTAAAATCCTTCAACTACGATCCGGTCGGAGGTCTTCAGCTCTCCAACCAAGATTACAGCATCTGCACCAGGGTGGAGAGGAACTTTTGCGGCATTCAGTACACTGCCTGCCCCGACACGGCCCTTTCGGCAGGTGAGGTCGGCGTTCAGACAGGATTCATCGACCAAAGTAAAAGTTTTTCCAATTTCTGTGCGCTTTCGTGGAAGGGCTAACAACTGCAGACTCACACAGGTTTGGTAGCAAATGATGAAAAAAAAACAGCCAGATTACAATAAAAAACAATAACCTCTTTTTAAAATCAGCTTTCCTAACGTTTTATAACCCAGTAACAAATCCTCCATTGCTACTTAAACATGATTTATTATTGCAAGTACAACAAATAACACACATGAAACAGCAATGAATAAACAATATATCACTAAAACCACCAAGTATTAGAGCAATTAACACTAACCCGTTTTTTGGCACGATCAGAAAAATCCGCTTAATCAAGCAATTATCCAAGCTAAAATTAATTAACAATTATACTAGCGACGATAAATACGTCATCAAAAAGTGAAAAAGCAGCATTGTTTTGACATGATAGAGGAAAGAGATCTCTTAACCCTCCCATACCAAATGGGGGTTCTTATGTAACCCCGAAAAAGTTTGTGCGATATCTTAGATAAAGATTAATGAAGTGTTATGAATATGCTTTTCTCTATGTATTATCAAAAACAAATCACCTGAGATTGTGTCACAAAAACGCTTCAATAAGCAATTTCAAATGGGGTAACTGCGTCACCCCTCTTCGATTCATACGTTCGATTGTTGCTTTCAGGTGAGGGAGAGGTTAAAAACACTGGCTGAAACAAAACCTTTTTTGTGTTTTAATTTTTTTATATTATTTAATTTTCATTTTTAATTCGCAAAATTTTCTGAATGTCTCCTTCAGGGCATTTTTTATTTATATTTCCAACATTAAAAGTTATAGAAGACATTTAAAACCAGATTAGTCTTACAATCATAAAAGGTTACAGCACGTTTTTCTCAATGAGAAATCTGAAATTAATACAGTAAAAAGCTACAATCACAACAAACATAATTCAACCTTTTTACAACAGCTGTTATTATATATAATGATTTAAAAAAATCGGTAGGTACAGGTCCAAAAACTTATATATGCAGTCGGTCAAAAAAATACTAACGAAAAATGAAACATTTTTAAAACATACACTTTTTTGTGCCTAAAACATCTATAGTAGCGCTCCCCACCCCTCCCAACTGCACGGATAAATTTGGAGATATGTACTAAATAGAAATTAATAAATCTTATCTTAACCGTCTAAAAACAAGTTCCATCCTTTTGGTGAGTTTAGCGTCTTTACTAATAACCATTATCATTACAAGCATCAGGAAATCGCTCTCGGAGTTTCTCGCTATCTGGCAACAGCAACCTGGCCGTGCCCGCCATGGTGGGGTCCAGCAACACCCCCAACAGCTGCCCGGCCGACTGGCTCATCATCCCGTGCGCGTCGAACGTGGGTCGGCCGCCAGCCAGCGCGCCCTCCTGCACGGACAGGATCTGCGGGGGGACGTTCTCGGGGGAAGTGTCGCTGCAGGCCTCTTCTGTGTTCAGTAAGTCAACATAATACTCGTGATCGCATTATAGAAAAGTGCGGTGGTACGAATAGTAAAATGAGAAAAAATTATATCCATTTTCGTATATGCGATGGTTGTTACCACGTTTTTCACGAAAGTGTTTCACAGGGGCGTGCATGAAGACTGGAGAAAAACATAGTTGAAAATGCAGATAATTTAATGCACTCATGTTTTCATGATCTACCTTAACTCTCATGAATTCACGGTGTTCAAATGGACCATTCAATGTTATCCCTTTAATTGTCCAGAGCTTATTTGTCCTTTTTTATACCATCTGTAAAAATATTACGAAATGTGAAAAAATAATATTACAATGATCTGTCTAAATTGACTTTTACTTGATTTGAAAGCGGCAAAACAACTTGGATTTTGGATAATGGCGAACCAACTTTCGTAATATTTGGTTACCTATGAGATTTTTTTTTGCCGCCGGCCTTAATTATGTTGGGGAGTAGCCAAATATCAATTTTAAAAGATTGTTGGACAGGGATTTCATATTTTGGTGGTCACGCATTTTGCATTTTTTTACTGCTTAGTTAAATATTACGGATTCTTTGAATCATTGGTATTATTAGAAGATGCAGCTTTTCCCTTAACGATTTTTACTATTTCAATGTCCACATCCTTATTGTAAACATAGGAAAGACCAATGCATGCCACTTAAAAAAAAACATAATTAATATTTTTTCTCATTCCAGGCACAGTGAAGCCTTTCCGCCTTGCTTTCCACACCGACAGCGTCGAAGCACCGAATGACTTTGGAAACAGGGGATTTTGCCTCAACTACGTTCAACAACCTTGCACCAATAATCTAAGTTAAGCGAATTACAACTTTGACACATGTATAAAAATGTACCTACATGTAGATATGGTCGATATTCCTGTCCCGGTTAAAAGGAACCGGTTCCTAGCCAGTCACTGGAACCATCAATATTATTTCTCCGAGGAACCGGTTCCAATTTTTTGCAAATATAAAATATCGATATCCGTTGTCCGTTCTTATCGAGTTTTTTTTTTGGGCGAGTTCCAACCAGTTCCAGTTTCAGTTCAAGTTCCAGTTCTTTTCGTTTTCAAATCTTTACCGACTAGTACTTTTTTTGACGAGGAACTTTTGTCGACTTGCTAGTACTTTTCGAAAAAATATCCTTTGTCGACCTTTTCTGGCACCAGGAACCGGTTCCTAAAAGAACTGGATAAATAACCGGTTCCTTGCCGGTCACCGGTAACTTGACCCGCATGTACACACAATTCTGATATCGATCAACTCTACCTACATGTAGTATTGGCGTCAACGGAGAACTCCCATTACAGTATATGATTACAATTTAAATAATTTAGTATGGTTATTTTTGTGACTGAGAATTTTACATCATGCTAGAAAACGATAGTACAATTTAATAAAATCAATATCACTGTAAATCATAAGGTTTATGAGTTTCAAACTTTCGTCATATTTGACACCGTCACATTTTGATGATTAGCGCCTTTTTGTTTTTTTCGACCGGTCCCCGTTAAACGCCGATTGTCTGTCCGTTTGAATGAATTGTGATCAGCTGACAGGCATAACAGCATGGCCGTTAAGCTTATCAACTCTTTTTCACGATTTGTCCAAAAGCTGAAATGGACCGATAATCGGCGTTAAACGGGCACCGGTCAAATGTAAAACAAAACAAAATGGCGCTTATCATTGATTGTGACGGTGTCAAATGCGATGAAAGTGTGAAACATATCAACATAAAGTAGCAATTAAAAGTACACTTTTAATATTAGAGTACATAGAGTGGTACCTATCCAAGGGAGTGAAGTCAGTTTTTGATGATTTTTACCGGACTCGGCAGACCTGGGCGTGGCTATGACCAAGGGAGGGTATTTATACATCAATTCATAGCACATATCGACATAATGTTGTTGTTTATTCGTATTACCACTTTTTCACAGTATTGTTATCAACAAAAATATAGCATATAACCAAAAAAACCGTTTAGTTATCTCAAGTTTAGTGGCATAATAAAAAATATGGCGGAGTCCCACGATGACCCAGGAGACAGAGATTATCGTTACAGTACATAGAAGCGGGATATTATATTTATTGTCTGTTTTTCTCTCACGGTGTACAACGTGAAAACCCGGAGAAAATGACTTATCAAAGTTTGTATAGGTTGGGTAAAAATAATTAGCTCCCCCTCCATATAATGTTACTTCAAACTTTTAACTGTATTTAGGTATTCAGGTACCTATATCATGATCCTGATGGGTTTGTGTTTTTAGTGTGTATGTTTTTTTAATATTAAATTAAGTTAAATGTTAATAAAACAATTGCATACTAAAATGAGTTTCGGTCAATTTTTATCTCTGTATCAAAGTAAACCCGGGTCGTGATGCATTTTTAGGTTTGAAAACAGTGGTTTTAGAGGCGACATATGTTAAGGTAGGTACTAACTTACTACATAAAGTGTTTTATACAAACTCAATTTTAAGAACATTTTTTTGCATATAAGTCATCAATATAATCATATGGCACAGATCAGTGTTTCTTCACCAGGGATGCCTGTTCCACAAGGGGTAGGCAAGGAGTGCGCGAAAGATTCCTTTATATTGGCGGACGTACGGTACATATGCATACAAATATTTAAAAAACAATAATATCAATACGAAACTAAAAATAACTGCTAAGGGGTAATAACTCAGTCCCAAAGTGGAAAAAATCACGGGAATCGCTGGTGTAGATTAAAAAAAAATGAAAAACGAAGATGTAAAATTGAATAATCTGAATATAATATTGTAATAAATATGGAAAAAAATCATATACTGTAATTAAAAATAAATGAAAAAGTTGTGAATTTGCGTGTATGGATGGCAATGAGAAATACTAAATACGTTTATTTTAAATGTTGGTCTGAGTAGCGTAGTGTAGTTATATTAGTTAATATCTTCAACTACTGCCATCTACATAATGTCTCTCAAACCAATAGAGAAAAAAGCATTTAAATATTAATTACTGCCATCTACACACACATTTGCAACTTTTTTTTCAATTTGTATGAACACCTAGTTTTGAAATAAGTTTTGATATTTTCTGTATAGATGTCTCTACAAGCTCTAATGCGTGCAAACCAAAGATTTAAATTGTTACAAATATATAAACTTATCTGTTCAGTTCGGGGTGCATCGACGAACAAAACATCGTTAATTAGTTCCTCTTAGGGCGCCTGCATACAATAATGTTATTTTTTACGCATATTTTTATTATGCACAAAAAAAAATCAACTCTTTAGTCTTTAAAAATAGACGTTTTTTTAAGGGCCATACATATTCTCATACGTATGTTTCTAATAATGTAGAGTTTATACTTCCAATTTATTGTGATTATTATTAGCAAAAGTCAGTCGAGGAAACGAAAACCCACAGAAGTTTTACTATTTATTTTTTAAATTAACATTTTTTATTATTCCGTGACATCGGATAACACAGAAAAACCTGAAGTTACAAGGAATTAATATGAATTCATAATACATTTAAAGGGCACATCAAATCTACTGAATATCGTAAAATATGCAATTACATGGAATTCTACATTCAGACTGGAGAATGATAAGAAGCGAGTTCAAAACACTTCATTATTATCAATAAATGTAACAATATGTTCCCAAATATTAATTATTTACAATATACAAATAAAATAATTTACTAAAACCATTTTTTAAAATTTAAAATACAGCTCCTAAATTCCACCTATATGAGTACATTCATTCCTACAAGAAGTAAGGGTGGACCCACATTTTAGATGGGTAAGTACTTACAATAAAGTTCTTACAACCTAGGTACGTATGTTCTCACACTTACTATACTCACACTTGCATACCTACATACCTACGAATAATTCGTAAAAATGTTATTTTACTTTCTTTCGTCATAATATTATAGTAACAAATGTAGGTAGGTATAAGTGTATTATAAACTTAATACAAAATTCTTTTTACGTACAAATAAATTGACAGCAGAGTTAAAAAACCCTAAACATAAATTAATATTCTTTGTGCAAATTACATTGGTACACATATATATTTCTATTAAAGACCAGCACTAAAAATACACACTTCGTAGGATTTTAATACAAGAAATACTACAAATGATTTATTTGTTAGTTCCACACGGTAAATCAGGAAATGTAGTATTAAGAAATATACTCGTATAGTTTTTTAATTATAATTTTTTTAATTCTATAAGAAATTCAAAATAGAATTTTTAGTACAGCGTTCGAAAATGCTTTTGCTTGTTTTCAAACTGCAACGATTACAGATATTTTAGTGTGTACAGGTTACAAAGAAATTAAAAGGTTACAGCTTAAAAAATGTAATCACCGAAAACCGCAGAGATTTTCCTAACTCCCCATGTAAAATTTACGGATAAATTATTGGTAGTATGTATTGGTTGCATTAGAATCTCACAAAGGACTAATCGAGATTATATTCATTTTATAGGGTCTACAGAAGAGATAATCCGATAGAACGTGTAATTTACACCGATTTTATAGAAAACCAATGTGGCCAGTTTCCATAAGACATTATCTTTCCACTCCTAGACCCCAGACATACAATGAACTTGATTAGCTGTTCAAGAAAGAGATATTCGAAAACGTTTGATTAGCTTCACCTAAAATAAGGTAACATTTTGTTGATTACGGCACACAGATACGCCTACTAATATCATATTTTTATTCGAAGGAAGCAAAATTTTGGAGGTGTGACATTGTATATAAAAATAACAATAAACCTTGGAGTAACAATATATGGAGAGAGAGCTAATAATTTTTACCCAACCTATACAAATTTGGGGTAAATCACTTTCTCCGGGTTTTTACGTCGCACGCCATGAGAGAGAAAGAGACAGCAAAAATTTCGCAAAATATCGCCCCGCTTTAAGGTATGTAACAATGTTCTCCGTCTCCCGCGTCTCCGAAGACTCCGCGCACACTTTTTGACATGCGACTAAACTGGACATAACTCAACGGTTTTTTAAGTTATAGGCTTTATTTTTGTTTATAACAATACTGTGAAAAAGTGGTTGTACAAATAAACAAAAAGATTATGTCGACATGTGCTATGAATGGATGTATAAATACCCTACCCCTAGTTCTAGCCACGCCCAAGTTTAGCCGAGTTAGGCAAAAATCATCAATACTGACTAAAGATAGTACAGAAGCGCTCCCCCCTGAATATTATTGCTCTGAGTAATAAATTGAGTTTATGTAAAAGCCCTGACGGAGCTTGAGATAAGCGAAACCTAGTTGGGGGTTCACTCAAATAAAGTGGTGTTTTAGAAAGTTTATTGTTTTATTTAATATACTTATATCAGTTTATTGTATTAAAGGAGAAAAAAAACACTGGCCAAATGATTCGATTTGATAAAGTTTTCAACTTTGCTTTCGAAATATTCTTTAGTAAATGAATAAAATAACATAAATGATTATAATTTTGTACCTGCGAAATTTTGGACAAAAACAACACTCGTGCATTTTTGATGGATTGGAATCTGCATGCAATTATAATTGTGCATTTTTACTACATTAGATGCATTTGTGGTTTGAAATTCTTTACATTAGAAATGAATAAATATGGCTAATATTGCCCGACTTTGTAGAAACTATATACATTGCAATAATAATGTTAGAAATTAAGTAATATTTACTATACATGGTAATGGCAGTCTGCATTATATATATACAGTGGAACCTCAGTTTGCGAAAGTTTTGCAAAACAAGCAAATTTAAAAAAATAAATTTCAACTAATTAATATCTTTATTGGTAAACGAGCAATGACTTACCATACTAGCAATTTATTTGTAAATTGTAAGAAACTTAACAAAATTTCCTATAAAAGCACCACTCGAATAAACAGTGCGAGCGATGAAAATAAATAAAGTACATAAACATTGTGCATATATTATTTTCCACTATTTCCATATTGCGTGCGTGAAACGAGTTTCTACTGTATATATGTGTGCAAGGCCTACACAAATAATAAATAATAATTCATTTGACTGAAAACTAAGTAATTTATGCACAGTATAATAAGTATGTTCCTTTTGGATAATACTGTTCGGTGGGAAATTGTTAAAGTTAAACATTTCTACCACAACACTGATTTTAGGCAATCAAACACAGACAGGCCAATCACCCGGTAGATTATTTTAACATCACAAAAAATAATGAACTGATGTCGGTCTTTGGTTATTATGTATTATTGTAAAAACCAGTAACCAATAATTTCTCATTTAATTATATTATAAGATCCCGATTGGTTGAAATAAAAAAAAAAGTTCGAGGATTTTGTAATATTTTTGTTTTTACATCTCATACACTTTTTCTGTTCATATATAAATATATATATATATATAATTGGATGTAGTTATGCTGAAAGCGTCCAACCCACTATTTGCAAAAATCGACTTTCACATGTTTTCCCATAGATATATATAAGATTTAAATCTGCTAAAAACATCAAAGCCCCAAATGCAATAGGTTTTTATTATTAACGCACATTGCAAATATTTTACTTAAATTGAAGTTTAAAAACAATATAAAATGTAGGATAAAATAAGAAATACATTTTTTCAATAAGATATGCATATTGATAGATTATAAATGAATTATTTATAATAATACTCATAAAGAAAAAACACACTCATATTCACTTAAGATAATGCTTTTTTATTGTCATATTTACAAACGTCTTTTTTTCAGTTTTAACTTTTTGGGGTTGGATGCTTTCTGCATAACTACGTCCAATTAACGATGGGCATACACTAATCAGTAATCATTTGAACAAATCAATGAAGGTAGGCAGTCGAAATTCGACGGTAGTTTCATAAAAATCGTCTTGCTATCACCCCGCGTCTTATATATAATTAGATCAAGATTTATAATTATGTAAAATTTTTATGTACACATTATTTAAGCAGTAGATAATTGAATTGATTTAAGATGATACTTACGCAATAACACTGTACAAGAATGGACTCTTTTCCTTCCAACAATCTTTCACACAGTGTATGGAATGCATATTTTTCAGAAGTACCTATTAAAAAGGTTTTTTTTTTTTTACATAAAATTGAAAACAGTTCGTCAACTGGGCAATGAGACTAGCCATCGGGTGGGGTGATCTAGCAATACTCGTGGTGCGTCTCCTCCTGTTGCAGGTAGACGTCCGAGAAGGGCGCGGCGGCGATGTGCGCGTGGTGGTGCCCCGGGGCGCCCAGCCCGCCGGCCCTGTTCTGGCCGCCCTGCCCGCCCGGGCCCTGCCCCCCGCCCGTCTCCTGGCGCATCATGTTACGCCGCCACTTGGCGCGGGCGTTTTGGAACCACACCTAAAAAAAAAACGCATTTTATTTCACGCAGTGACGATTTTTTGCGATTTTCCTTATCCTTTAGCCTTTTGGATATATACATACCAAGGATATTTCAAAGGAATCTCTTATACCAATTCATTATATTATACGAGTATTCACCTAAGTTACCATATTGACTGTGTTTAGAACGAAGGCGTTAATTACCTTTTCACTCAATCAAACTTAGGCCAAACGGTTTAAACCACTGTTTTAACAGTTTTTTTCTTCGTTGTCTCACGTTGAGCACCAATTTATAAGAGTTTTTTTCCCTTATAAACTTAAAATTTGACAAACAAAACAAACTGAAAGGCCGACGGTGCACAATTCAATAGAACGCTTACGGATATTTAGTACTTAGAACTCAAAGACCACACTAAGGGGGAAAAACACGCAATCAGTATCAGGTCTTGAGACTAGGTTCTGGATATCTCACTAAGTACTCAAAGACTACACTGAAAGGGAACAACGCGCAATCAGGTATCAGGCCTTGAGACTAGTTTATGGCTCTCTGCTGTTCCAAGGACGAGCAGCGCATTTTATAGGCCGGCGGGCAGCAGCCTTTAGCACGTAGTGGGAGTGGTAGATGAAATTCCTAGAATTGCGTCGGATATTGTCCAATTGGAGTCCGGCCCTGGATCCACACAGCTCAACATTGCTAGAGAGGGACAGTGCTTTAGACGGGAGCGAGAAAGTATTCGGGGCCGCGCGCCTTGTCGCGTTACACTGTCACATTTTACACTGTCGCAAATTGATGATTAGCGCCTTACTACTCGCCACCACTCGGCCTCCATTATCCATCGATTCTTTGCCCATTTCAGTATTCGTTCAAATTATGATCAGGTGTCAAGAATAACAGCATAACCATTATGTTATCACAAAGGCCTGAATTCTCTTCAAGAAATATGGAAAAGGCATTTCACCTAAACACAGTCAATATCAAGAAAGGTGGTCAATAATTATGGAAGTTTTCCAAACTTCCTTTTATGCTTTTTCGGATGAGAAAATTGTCAATTTCGTTCTATCGAATCAATGATAAAGCGAAGCTAATGCGTATTTTTTTGTATGTTACATACTTTTTTGCGTTTTTACATCAGTGTTCATCTGTTCTAAGGTGAACGCTAGCATATAAATGATAATATTTGATTTTATGAGAAAAACTTTAAAAATAACGCTTTACCCAATAATGTATTAAAATCAGGCGTAAAACAAAGCCCTCATTAACATACTATTTGGCTGAGTGGTGCAATATTATGCGATGATACCTCAGAGCAATAATATACAAGAGAGAGCGCTGTAGAGAGAGCTGCTGCGAGAGTTTTTACGAGGTTTGCCGGACTCGGTTGGACCAGGGCGTGGCTAGGACTAGAGCTAAGGTATTTATACATCCATTCATAGCACATGTCGACATAATGTTTATGTTTATTCGTAAAATCACCTTTTCACAGTATTGTTAAAAGAAAAAAAAAATATATATATATATGCATATATAAAGTGTAACCTAATAAACCGTTAAGTGATGTACGACGTAAAAACCCGAAGAAAGTGATTTATCCCAAATCTGTATGGGTTAGGTAAAAAGAATTGGCACTTTCTTCATATATTGTTACTACAAGGATGATACTAATCACAGCAAGGGCCGGCTCCACGACATATCGCGCCCTGTGCAGTATGTACCGATTGCACACCTCCCCCTGTCTTTTTTATTAAAAAAAGAAATCCGCGAAAAAAAACATTTTTCCATACTTTTTTGATAGCCGTCGAATGCACAGTGATGTTGCCAGCATAACTATAACCAACATAAATATCCAATGATTGGGTAATTTTTAAATAATTTAGGGAATATTTGAAATAAATACGTGTGAAAGACTGGGTGATATAATTAACAACCACAGAATAGGAATAACTGTCAAAAATATCCATTATTTGACATTCTTTCGATGGAACGAATTTCCAACGAGTAAGCCATAAAAAATGTCGTAAGTCAATATCGTGTTTTTGGTGAATTTTCGTTACCTGCAAAACTCTCTTGGAGAGTCCAGTCTTCTGCGCCAGTTGCTTCAGATCCTTGGCGTCGGGGTTCTGGTTGATGGCGAAGTACGACTTCATGGTTCTGAGCTGGTGGTGCTTGAAGCTGGTGCGCATCCGCTTGGTCCTCTGGGAGTGTCTGCCCGACGCGCTGCCGGGAGAGGCCACGGAGGAGTCATAGGATAAGGACTCCATTGAGGAGTTCAGATCGGCTGGGTGAAGTATTTCTGTAACGAAATTAAAAAAAAAAAAAACAACATTCATCATCATTTTTATTAGTTATTTTTCACTTGACAAGTTTAACCCTGCTAGAGGCAACTTCAGATTGGTACAGTATACATACTAGTTTATGGTCTTATCAATAAAAACTTGACTTTGTAAGTACACTACATAAATAAGTTTAAAAAACAAACATTATTAAAAAAAAAGCAAGGAAATAAATACGCATTCAAATAATATTCCATAAAAAATGTTTATAAACGCATAGATAATAATGAATGTTACATATATATATATATGTGACTCTTTTTTTTTGATGTCTTATTTTCTTTTTGTAATCCGACTTATTTGAAAATCTTATTACATTTATACCGTCGCTGGAAAGGGAAAAGCACTTAACCGACACTTTGGTCAAAAATGAGTTAAATACGCAGTTTTGATCAGTTTTGTTTTCTGCGTCGAATGCTTTCGTTTGATTCTGAACACTTGTGTGGCCCTTCAGCCAGCCAAAATATATTCACTATATATTTAATTCTCGAAGAGTTTATTCTACTGAAACGTAAAAAGGATAAAAGCTATTTTTTTAAGTTAAACTAATGGATGCAATATTTTCAGAACATATTGAGAAAGTTTTTCTCAATGATGAACTAGCATTGCAATTCGCCGCACTGTAAACAGTACAATTATTTTTAATAAAGACACGAATGAATATAGGAAACCAAAGAAAAAATGTGTGCATACACCAATCGCAATTGAAAAAAAAAACTTTAAAAATGTTCTACAAAACAGTATGTACAAATAAACATACATAACCTTATTGAAAACCCTTTGTATTCATCCACCTTATTTTATTATTTATTTTACGAAATAAATTAGCATAAATAAATCGATAATAACTGATTCTAGGAAACAATTATTTCTATGTGCTTCATTTTAGAACGATACTGTGTTAAACCAATTAACTGAACTACGCGATGTATCTCTGTGCACCAAAATAAACAAACTAACCAACGGTCATGTCGTTTCCTTTGGGGGGTAATCACAGAGGATATACTGCCACACAACTCTATCACGTCTCAAAAATACTTATTTGTTATTCTGACCTTGAGATGACTTGACTTAAGTGTTTGATTCACTTGACCGTGCCATATCTTTCTCGGCCATCCCCGAATTCTTCTACCATTTACTTTCGCGTCATATATTCTCCTGGCGCTCTTTTCACCGTTCAAACGGTTTTTCACATGTTTAGACCGGTCGGTAGCTGAGTGGATAAACGCGTCGGATTCCCACTCGGGCGTCGTGGGTTCAATTCATCTGCTGGCTAAGTCCTCCATCATTTGACAAGCAACATTTTCCGCTAATTATGATGGCGGTAGAAGTTTTTATAATATTGTCAAGTTATTCGCAACCGGGGAATGTTTGTTTTTTCTTAAAAAAAACATCAAAATATCTCTCTTTTATTCTTGTTAATTACGATTACATAATCCATGAATTAGTTCCGGATCTTCACTTTCATAATACGATCATGCATGGTATTACCACACATACGTCTCAGGGATATCGTTTCCATAGCATCCGATCTACGTCCATATTTTCTCACATAAGGGTTGGTATCAGCATCTGATAATATTAATACTGTTAAACGTCGTACACACTCGCCATGGAAACATCTACGTGCTAGCTACAAACGATAGTGCTACCATCTTTAATATTCAAAGAGAACTTTTTTTTGAAAGGAAAACATATCAAATTTAATTAAATACTAGTATTACATAATATTCCATTATAAATATTCAAGTTTCTTATTATTGGTTTTCCTCCCACATTCGGCAGGCAGATACCTGCATGTCAAGTTCGGTTTACAAACATCTTGAAAAATATTAAGGGCCAATTTGTGTCGAGGAATATCTATTGAGGCATCGCGAAGGGGTTTGTATCGAGAGAGGGAGGGATTGTTGACAAAAGCGCATCAGATGGCGCGATACGTCACGTGACGGCCGTGTTAAGAAACACAAACAAGACAAGTGGTGCCAACCACTTCTGTTGACAACAAGTTACGATATTTTTTCTACACGAACAATCTAGTAACACCCCCAAGAAGAAAAAAATACAAATCAGCAAAGCCTAAGAAAATGACTTCGTACTAAACGCGAAAATCAAATATGCTTTTTGTACTAAACGATGTTTTATTTGTGCCTAAACTAGAGATGGTCGATATTCCTATCTCGTTAAAAGGATCTGGTTCCAAACTGGTCAGTGGTCACTGGAACCGTCGATATTATTTCTCCGAGCGACCGTTTTATTTTGGATCCATATTTTTTTCTCAAAAAAATGGCGAATATTCATTTAATGTAAGTGAAATAATAACTTTGGATAAAATCAGAGATTTAATTTAATTTTTTATGACCGACTATTAAACTACTAACTAGTTTTAGTTATAAGTTTAATTTTGTACCCTGATGATGCTTAGGCTAAGCGAAACCGATCGGTTATAAAAAAAGAATCTCTGTGGTCTTATACAAAGTTATTATTTCATTTTCAATAAATATTTCTAACCGCAAAATGATTGGTTTCTACGAAAATATTCATTTAATGCTTTTCGCGAGAAAGGTGCAGTTGAAAAACGAGGAACCGGCTCCACAGTTCAGTGTTTTCGGTCCTAGGTTATCGCTAGCAACCCCCATTAAAATATATAACTTTTCGGCGAGGAAACCTTTCCGGTTCCAGTTCTTTTCGTTCTTAGAATAATAAAAAAAAACTTCTTGAAACTTTTCTGGCACCAGAAGCCGGTTCTATAAATAACTGGATAAATAGCCGGTTCCTCGCCAGTCACCTGTAACTGTAACCGCAGTGACACACAATTTTCGATATCAACCATCCCTTGTATGAACCACTGAAGAAATAATCAATAGTCGTGTATTTTGAGCGTGCGTGTACTCACGAGTAAGCTCAATTTTGCCTTAATTAAATATAAAAAAAGCTTTCTGGGGCCTAGGAGCCGAAAAGTTTTATGCGATTTTCCGATATCAGCTTTCTTTTAAATTGGTGTAGATCACGCTTCTAGAGATTATCTGTTAAGTGGTCTGAAATTAATTCTTTACCTACATTTTTAAAATGGTTTATTTATTCAATCTTCACATGAATTTAATACACTATTATAATGCGACAGATATCAACTGACAGCAGCAAAATTGTTCTGAGGTTACTCTGAAAACAGGTTGATATAAATAAATTTACTTTGAAATTGAAACATGATAATGAGATAAAGGAATAAAATAACACAGATACACATGATGGTGTATTTTTAAAGTCATCATTTTAAAGTGGCATTTAGGTAAAAGTGAACAAAAGATTTTAAGTTTTACGTAGGTACGCATCGCATTAATTGTATTAATTATAATACACTGTCGAAATTTTATTCGTGTGTGATTTTTTAAAATAAAGAAAAAAATACTTGAGGCTTGAATGGACAAATGAATGTGAAATAGTTCAAAATTATCTACAATGTTATTCACAAATATAATACAAGGGCATGCAAAGAAATTAGAGTACCAGAAAAAAATAAAGCTAACACACAAAATAGCTTACTATATAAAGGGATGAAAACTTATATTGCTCTGCCGGAAACCATCAAAATTATGCCTTTTAATAAATTCAAAATAGCCTGTAAAAATTATTTATAATGCATATAAATCAAAATAATAAGTAGTATATAAGTTAAAATATTATAAAGACAAAAAGAAAATTAAATAATTAGCTACTTGTAAACTTGAATGTACAAAGTAACTAATATAAAAAATAAATAAATAAAACTAAAAAAATATAATGTAAACATTTATGAATTGCAAACATTTAAAGATTTAACTGTCGGTTATTTCAGTTTTTTTCGAACTTTGTTTTTGTATTTTTATTTAGATATATGCATTTTTTTCACACATCTAATAATTTCTCCAAACATATTTCACAATAGTAGAACAAAAAACATAAGGTTAATAATGCATGTGCGTATAAGTATATTCAAATTGACATCTTAGTATGTATAAATATCATAGGTTTTTATTTACATATTCAGCAAATCCTACAAAAAGTGCTAATACTTGAGGCTTCCTTTAGGGCTTTTGGAAGGCAATTAAAAAGTGGTTGACCTTTATAAAACACGCTATTTAAACTGATTTATAAATAAACATATAATATAATATATTTAAAAATATGAAAAGATGATAAATAAAAATATCATGCTTCGAAAGAATTAAAATGTCTTGTCTTTTTGCTAACAACAATAAGTATGCAATACAGAAAGCTGTTTCCCAGTGACTTTTCGCAAGGGAAAAAAAATCCCAACTTTCGGTAGTGTATAAATATATACCAATACACCCAATCATAAGTACGTGTTGTTTGTTTTAACAATAATTCTGAGACCTATACACAAAGTAACGTTTCATCGATAATAATTAACGAGATTTTTTCGTGGAGATAGTGATATTCTATGTTATAGTTAGACACGTTCTTTGTTTCATTACATACTAATAATGATAATAAAGTTTTATTCCGGAAGGTATGCAGGAGATACAAATGAACTCGATTTTATTTATTCTCATTGCCAAATCACGACATGTATTCCCTTTATTATTGAGCCTAGAGGGCCGGTATGAAAATACTGAACGTATACAATATATTATATCTACATATTATATAGCTTTCCAAAAATGAATAGAACAAACTCGAATACACAGAGAGTATTGAACACTGAACGCAGTTGACAGAATATGCAATAATTTGAGAGTATTTTCAATTGTACAGTTCTCCCCCATTGTTCCCATTGTTTCACGAAAACATTGTTTAAATGCAGCAGATTTTGCAACAGCGTAGGTTGAACAAAATGCAGAAACAATCAGAATATCATTGCAATTTAAAAAAAAGTCGAAATCATTCATACGGTGTTTACAAACGCTCACAGGGTTATTGGAATACACTTTAATATCGCAAACAATAAGGACTTAAACACAGTTCTAGAACAAAGACGACGGTAGACCTCAACTTTAGATTAATAATTGTAAAACATATAATTAACAATCTGAAATGAGAATATATTGGCGTGTCGTAAAAATATCTTGGGAAAGTGGATAATGTATGATACATGTATAAGGAAAAATATAATATTAAACACTGGGGTTGCCGGCAATGAAATCATCATCATCATCATCATCATCATCAAATAAGGCAACCAATTAAGAAGTTTTTCATCGAACGACCAAAAACTGTGAAATTTTACTAGATATAATATTTTTTTTTTCAATTTGACCATATTGTGAGGAACGAAACATGTAAGATTACCTAATTAATAATCAAGGGGAAAATTGAAGAAAGACGACAAACTTCATGGCTTTGATATTTACAACGTGATAGTCAATCTTCAATAGGAGAGGGTACCAGAAAATAAGGTATTAAACATTAGTTAGTAGGTAGCTGTATGCTACTGTTATTTTTATTTTTTAATAATGTTATCTGTTAAAAAGTTTAACTTTTGCTTGTTTTTTGTCTACACAAAAAAAAAATATATATATATTAGACAGTGTTGGACAATGCTAGAGTTATTTTTGTGAAACGAAATCCGCACCCATACTTAACCCAGGCTCGTCAGTTGCCACCCGAGTTGTCAGAGCGCGCTTACGTTGCCTATATTCGCGGAAGTACTCAGCGTTGGTTCTATGCATTCGTGTCCAATTTTTGTAACTCTGTTTTTACTTTGCTCTCATATAACGTGACATTTTAGGAAAATCTGAAATATTTCAAAACTTTTCCAAATTCACAGCCTCGTATCTTTTTAAAGTTTTTGATGTAAATTCTTAAAATTCATTTATACTTCTCCTCGAAACAACATTTAGTTCACTTAAACCGAATAATTGGTCTCTGATATATATTTCCGTTTGTGGACACGAGTCGAATCCAGAAAGATAAAATTTGTTGGTTCACTTACGCATCAGAAAATGACAAAAAATCACTATTTTTCTTTAAAACGAGAGAAAAATGACAGCGTTGTATTTATTTTTAGCCGAGTTATTGAAGTTTGAAATTACTTGGAAAAAAACTGTGGCTCATTTGAGCGCGATTGCTTCCCCACATCCGGCATTGATTTTTAACACTTTTCATGTCAAAACGTATTTAATGCCTCCATGGAAGATAGATACGCTTTTCAGTTGTGCGTCCAGAGGTAACAGTTTTAAAACCTATCTAGGATTTTTTTGCAGAGTTAAATAAACCTTTTCGTAGTATTTTACTGGAGATAGACCACGGTAAATAAAATAAACGTCGCTTAAAATGCTTCGCAACTAGATTATAGGCAGAATCTTCTAAAGTCAACTCTTACTCTTTCCAGTTCTTTTTTCATCCAGAAGTTTTACAGTGTCTTACTTGCCTTGGGGTCTTCATACACAATTCACATTAGCGTAAAGCTAAATCTAAACACATTGGGAGTGCAAGTGTCCCACATTTCCTACCCTTATCTGGACGCCAAGAGATTAGGCTAATATATTACATTGCAAAGTGTAAGTGCAAGTGTACCTAAAAAAGTGAGTGCATAATTATGATTAATGGCATCACACGCGGGGAATATTGATATTGTTATGTAAACAACGCAGGCCAAAGCGCAAAACAAACTCGCAGCGCTCAGCTTTCTTTGTGTCCCGTCGAGGAGGGCGGCGCGAGAGGGAATTATTACTCCAAGGGTTGGCATTTGTTTGTTTGCTTTATATCTTTTTAGGGACGCAATCATTATTACAAATGCCATTCAATCATTCATATTCCTATGCACACATATAGTTATACTCACCTCATGAGTAGCTTCATGCACACAATGACATATTGTTAACTATTTGTGTACATGTTCCAAGTACCTACGTACTTGCACTCATAAAACTCAAAAGTACCTACGGATGCTGTAATTATAGTTAAGAGTACCTACTTCCGATTGGATACTGTATTTGATATCGTCTTCTACACTTTATTTATGTTGAGGGTTTGATTCCCGTTGCACACCTTGTACCACGTTTTTGGATCTTTTGCGTTGGCGTGTTAACGTTAATATCAATTACAAACCTCAATATATGTACCTCATACGTGGAGAACAGAAAAAATTGGAACCGGTTCCTCGCCAAAAAAAAACCATGCTTGCGATATCCTAGGACTGAAAAGAAACTATGGAACCGGTTCCTCGTTTCTCGCCAAGTACTGATTATCTCGCGAAAAATAACCGCAAGCGCACCTTTCCCGCGGAGACCATTGAATGAGTATTCGCCATAAATAGGAACTGGTTCCAAAAGTAACCGGTTCTTCGGATAAAAAATATCGATGGTTCCGGACGGGAATATCGAACATCTCTAATAGTAATAATAATAATAATAAAGCACTTGAGCTAGCTCTATTTTTCAGCCCACGTAAACGTTTAGAACCAACTGACAACGAGTTAGTTAACATTACACGAAATACTACGGACATTGATTTAATATGTGGATTATTCCGCCTCGTTGTTACACCAATTTCTCGATGCCTCTCGGTGGTATTTGCATGGAATGGCGATAAAACGGTTCCATTATAAATGTCGGCGTCAAATAAATAAATATTCTTTCCGACACTACTCGCTTTGGTTCTTAGTAAGTTCACTGTAACGTGTAAACAATTTCTAGTCCGTTCTGAGTGTAATGGACTGAATTTATTTGATTGCAGCTCGGGAAAACGTCTATCATAGATGGCGTAATCATAGTGAAAACACACACTTAAGATTGTGTGTATTGGTGCATATGTATACACTTCCATCAGTGATGTCCTTGCGAAACCTCACTGAGAAATAGCGCGGTGTCTTGTTATCGGATTATTTATTGTTTTAAGTGAAAAAGGGTCGACAAGTGTAACCGTTTTTACAGTTTTACGAAAAGTTTTACAGTGTGTTCTTTTTATTAAATTAAAAACGAACTTTTCAGAATTTCATTTTAATTTTCTTTTTTGAAATCCAATGACAAGTTTGAAACATACCGTATACGAGCATTGCATTTTTGTGAATACTCTATTCGTGCCAAATTTGTCTACAATACCTGGATATTCAGCAAAGTATTGAGATTTATCCTAAGATTGTGTGATTTAATATTATGAGGATTCTGATTTAGTACAGATTAATATGTAGAATGTTGTATTGCAACCACATGATTAAGTGTTTCAATCAAAGTGACTAATCCTAGAAATATCTTGTCTTTAGTTGACTTTATAGTACATTTATAATTATTTACAGTTTGATTTTGTTTTGATTCGCAAAAAGGGTCCAATTTTAAGCGTTTAGTGGCGCTATCGATTTTGCATGAGATGACGTCACTATGGCCACAATCTCTGCGCGAAAGAGTCTCAATCAGATTCAGATGACGTCAGAGCCAGGCCGGACCGAAGAACTGTCGTTTTAATTCAAAACAACGTAACCCTTCCTTTGTGCGAATATAAAATAAATCCATTTCGTTCAATGTAATTTAAATTAGGTACAAACAAAAATTAAATCTAATACATGTATGTAGACTAGTTCGTCATTTTTTTTAGGAAGATTTCAATTTCGCAGAAAAGTTGTTCAGATCCATATTTCAAAGTCAAGCTCACCATAATGATGTCGGATAAGATGAGGCAACAGAAATAATACAGCCTGTGCAGCAGTGATATTTGATTACCTACCTAACGCGTTGTTGGACATCCTCATTGCTTGTACTTGCAGGGAGTCGGGCGATTGCACTTGCGATTTTCTCTTCCTGGGGCGGCCTTTCTGCACCGGGCCCACCGAGAAGTACTGATTTGGCGACCCACTCGACCTGAAACACAATTTCATTTTTATCTGTTCGCAGTACTAAATAGATACTCATGTGAGCGTGTCCGTATGCCCGGAGTGAGTAATTTTTTTTCTTACTTTTAGTGAAATTGATCGACCACCTAAAAATATTGATATTCTTTCGAATATGTAGCCAATTTCATTGGCCTGTCTCGGGCCTAGGACTCGAAAGGTCTTAAGGGAGTTGGTCACAACCGTTTTCTTTCAAATCGACGTATAACATATATGTCACCCTTCTAAGGATTATCTATTCTGAATTGTTTTTTTTTTTTTTTTTTTTAATTCACAGCATATGGTTCTTGGTTTTTATTTTAATGGAAAGATGAGAAATGATTTTTTTCGAAAACGCTTTTTTCTTTATTATTCCACTATTCCATTGAACATTTTCGATATTTATTATGCCTGATTTTTATAGGTGTCATAAAAATTGTGGAGATTTAATGAAAACTTACGATAATCTTGTTGACAAAATTGCTTTAAAAGTTTTAAAATCGAAACAAAACTTTATTTTATATTTTCACAACCGTTTTCTTTTTTTTCCCCTATTCCTCCCTTCCTTACCATCTTATACTTTTCTGCCTCAGTTTTTTTATAATTTTTTATATTCTTATTATGAAAAATTATGAAAATTTATAAAAAAGTCACTATAGTTCTGTTTAAAAAATTGCTTCAAATGTTCTATGCTTAAGCTGAAAATCGAAATAAAACTTTATCTGTAATATTCTCAACCCTCTTCTTTCCCTTATACCTACCTCCCATCCCTACCATATTACTCTCTTCTGCCTCTGAAAAATATGTGCTACATATTTGTATTGTGAAAAATTGTGTAAATTTATAAAAAAAGTCACTATACTCCCGAAAATCAAAACAAAACTTAAATTTTGATATTCACAACCTTCCTCTTCTCCATACACCTCCCCTCCCTCCAGCCTATCGGAAATGCCACAGTCCCGCTGGCTCCGAGCAGTTGGAACTAGAAAAAGTATGAAATTACCTAAACATGGCCGCGATCTCCTCCTCGCAGTACGCCTCGCTGAAGATGAGCTCGTAGTGCGGGCGGCAGTAGATGGCAGCGTCGCGCATGCCGAACGTGTCGCCCTTGGACAGCGGCACGCCGCACGACGAGCACGTGAAGCAGCTGAGGTGGAACACGAGGTCGCGCGCCTTCATCACCAGCTCGTTGGCCGAGATGCCGGCCTGGCAGCGCGCGCAGCGCTTCACGCAGAACATCCTGCGGACAGGGGCCACTTCGATACATCTCTCATTATTATTGGGAAGTCATCGTCATTCTCAACGTCATGGTCATTACTGTATTGAGAAGAAATGCATTCGCTTCGGTGGAGATATGCGCATATTCTGTTCTAGTGGATAACTGGATAGATAGGCACACACAGAAAGAAAAACACACACACACTTCGATACATTTTTTAAATTATTGTTAGCGAGTCTCCGTCATTGTTGGTTGTCAGAGTCGTTCGTGATGGTATTGAGAAGCAATGTATTCGCTTCACAATAAAAAAGTTCGTTGGTCTTCTACATTCCACTCGAGATTATTAACACTGTATTGATAAGCAACTTCCATACATCTTTTTTATAAGCATTTGAAGTGTTGGTCGTTTTAATAATTACTATTCTATAGAAAAGCATCATCAGTCGCTTCTCAATTCAAATTTGTTCAACCAAATCCCATCCTAGTGGATAAACCCAAAAATTGAGAAAAACACCATCTGAAGATCAGGTCAACATCATTAGATTATTATAAAGGAACTGATTTAGCATCCCAATACAGAATGTGGTCGTTTAAATCATACCCCACATATGAACTGGACACAAACAATTTTTGTTGTTGCTTAAACGTAAAAGTAAAAAAAAAAATCGAAATCTCAATAAAATAAAATACTAGATTGCTGTGGGCCTAAAATAGGCATATGGCATGCCCTCCATTAACCTTTCCGTACCTTAAAGTAAAAATCAAACGTGCGATGCGAAGAAGGGTGACTTAATTACCCCATTTAATCTTGCTTATTAAGGCGTTTCCGTGATCTTAGGTAATTTGTTTTTGGTAATATGTACTAAGAGATCTTAATATAAGGTTGTCATTTTTTCTGATTCCCTGCTTTCATAAAAAAAAACATTATTTCAAAGAAATAGCCTACCCTATGCGAATACACATACACACACACACACACACACATTTCTTCACCACAGTATACCACTTCTCACACCTACTAACATAATTGTACAGGACACAGTACACACGTCACCTAGTAACATTTTATATATACAAGAAGGGCAATAAAACATATCAGAGGTGCTGATCTTTGTATAATACCAAATATCTGATAGTTGCTTTCCTTCTTACCTATGTAATGTTTATTTATGTTTTTAAAAATAAAAAAGTGACTTAATGATTTTAATAATACCATTTTTTTACTTTATTCCACTATTTTTGTATATTTAAAAAATAGTAGAATAAAGTAAAAAAATAGTTTTATTAAAATCATTAAAATGGAGTTCCACCACGAATTAACAGTTTCAAAATTAGAAATAATAAAAATGACTTAACCAAAGAAAATTAAAACAGCTCACACTAAAAATAGCAGAACTTAACTCTAACCGTTAAATTCTTAGCGCTATTCGTACTCCTACTTGCAATAAATTCGGTTTAACCGTACATACAAGTACGTCTCAGGGGTAATATATCTACTTCATTCAGTATGATTTCGTTCTTCGTTGCGAACTTCGTTTAAACTGCAAGTCTCGCTTCACTTGACAACATTTTTAAAAATACTATTGCAATCAGTCGCCTAGTAAATTCATTGCCTGCATTCACCCTTCTGTCAATATCTTTATCGGCTTTCCATTCCACATAAAATCATTTACTTGCGACCCGAAATTTCAATAGTTTGGAAGTTCAATACAAATTTGACATGTTTGTTTTGAACAATCAATAACTAAGTCAGTAGGGTTTTGTTTTAATTCTTTCGCTTCCAGGTTTTTGTTTTTAAAAGTTACAGTTTTGCCCTGTCACTTCCAGCTGCCTGCTTCTCACCTCCCTGATAACTTAATTACATGCTTCACGTAGGTATCAAGTACTAACGATATTCAGTTAAAAGACGTTTATTCAAGACTATTTAGCAGGTTGGATTATGTTTGTTTGTAACTTATGTGAAACATCACTGAAATTATTTTAAGCATCGAACTACTAAAAAATATTAAAAATTATCATTATTTTCAATATATTAATTTAATATCTAAAAAAGGTGAGATTCGCATACTCTTCTGCTAGTAGACTCTGTAGTTTAGACGAATTTAATATAATATATCTTACTATAAAACAGAAAAATTGTTTGAACGTGTCTGTCAAAATCAGAATCAAAATCAGTTATCTGTGTTATTTCTTTATATAATAAAATTAAATCAGCTAGTTTTAGTTTTTGTTTATATTGTAGCTATTTCGGCGTTTAAGGCCATTATCAAACTGTCTGACAAACAATTTGACAGTTTGATAGAGGTCTTAAAGGTAAAAAAAGCTGTCACTAAAAACAAATACTAGCAGAACTAAATAATATTCAATTGAACTATATTATATAAAAAAATGAGTTCTACAAATTGAAAACCAAAACTATAAAAAAAAAAAGTTATCTGTGACGTCATAAAAAATAGCACAACTATTTTCTGCAAATAACAACATGGTTTGGTAAGGGGATTCACTTTACACTGAAAAAATTAGACAATACCCCAAATTTGTTGTTTTTTACTAGCACACTCGATTCGTTTCAGTTATTTTATTTCTTGTAAGCAAATATGAAAATATCCAAATCTTTATGTTCATGCAATCTTTCTTTATTTACTGTTTTATGTCAAATATAATACAAACACTGCATTATAAAACAAATATACGAAAATAAAATAAATAAATTTACTACCACTCTTTCAATATTTCAAATCGGATCTAGGAATTCAGAATATGTTTTAAGAAACTCATAATATTTATGTGAAAAAGAAAATAAATTAATGCATTTTTGTTACCACCAAAGAAGTATTCACACTTTTAAAATATGTTGAAAGTACATTGAAGAGAATAAATATACTATTACAATTGTGAAAAATACATAAACACAAAATCGCCCGCCGCATTTTGAGGTATTTGTGATTGCAATATCGTTGAATCAAAAGAAGAAGAAAATACACAAAACATCGCATAAAAAAAAAGCAAGTACATTTACATGCGTATTATAATTTTCAGTTAAAATAGTCAGTCAGCACAATTCCATCGCATTTTACATGATATAATAAATATAATAAACTTTCGAAATCTTAAGCTATATGATTTTTAACAAAGTAATAATTCTACTACCCATGTTTGACACAAGTTTTCAAAAAACCTTTATACATGTTGGAGGTGTATGTTTTGATAATACATGAATATTATTTTGTCAGAGTAGAGTCCAAAAAGTTGTAAAGAGTTATTTCTCATGAAGGCGTGAGTTTCTTTTACATTAATATTCGTGAAATGGAATAAAGGAGGAGGATTAAATAGGGTATTTATATGTTTCACTGGGACTTTAATAATTATTTTATTGTGCAGTCATCCACACTTTCAAATAAGCTTGCGAAGCTCATCGAGAAGACATATTTTCAATAATTCATATTTTTCTTAAAGCGAAGTAATTTTATTTCTAAAAAAATATGTATATACAGTACAAGTAGCCCAACTGCTCCCAACTGTCCGGATCCCGGGACTGTTGCATCCCCAATTTGGAATGTTGTGAGGCTGAAGGAAGTGGGGAAGGGAAGGTGAAGAAGAGGATGGTTGGAAAGTACCTAACTATTCAAATCTGTTCACCAAAAAATACTTTTCACCCAACGTTTAGATTTTGAATGGTGGTCTTTCACCGGGGTGATACTGCGAGTATCAACTACTCTGGAACCTGCCGTAGTTGTGTCGATATAATAATCGTGATTTCTGGGTTCGTGGTCGAGGGTCGTAACCGCTCAACCACGTTGTTATGTTCGTAACTCTATAAGTTACGGCTTGGCTTAAAAATAAGAGGAAATAAAATCATATGATTATGATGAAACGAATCAAGCGAGACAAAAAAATCACACGAATCAAACGAAATAAACGAATCAAATAAATCAAACGACGGCCTCCATTATCGAGTGGTAAGATGCTCGACTACGAATATAAAGGTCGCAGGTTCAAACCCGGCATGCGCTAATAACATTTATTTAATTAATATGTGTCATAACACATTTAATTCATACATAAATAATAAAAAGTATATTTGCGACACGTTCCAGAGTGGTAGTGAAATATCGCCCTGGTGAAAGATCGCCATTCAGAATCGAAACGTTGCTTGAAATGGCATTAGCTGTGTTTGGTGACCAGATCTGAATAGCCAGGTACTTCCCAACCTTCCTCTTTCGAATCTCCTTCCCTTCCCCGCTACCTTCAGCCTCACTAAATACCCTGTTTGTGGATGCCATAGTCTCACTGGCTCTAGACGGTTGGGAGCAGTTGAGACTCTTGTGCGGTATTTATATTGAAAAAAAACGAATTCATTGAATCAAACAATGAAGTTATACTCAGGGTTAAGTAGTTTTGTTTTTGGGGATTTGGTAATTAATTCTTCCGCCATAAAACAGGGACATCACTAGCACGGTAAATAGAACAACGTTCAACAACTTTAATTTCAGCTTATTTAAAAAAAAAAAAATAATAATTATAATAATCATTGATAACATAATATATATCTCTGCTTCCGACCATATATGATATTGATATGTTTCAGGAAAGGAAAAAAAAGAAAAGAGGTAAAGCCCATTAGGCAGCTTATGGGGCAAAGTATTTCTTTGTAAGGTTATATTTTTATCACACCAAGAAGACCAGGGTAGAAAATCAGTGTCCCACCTGGAAAAACATAATTTCTCAAGCGAGATCAGTGATATCAGTCTTATGGTCCACTCCCTTTCTCGACTGTCCTATGCAGAGAAATAGGACTTGCGCCAAAAAGCTTTTCAGCAAACAAGGCGTCACGAGAAATATATTTGTTTCACTTATTTTATTCGCGTTATTCGTTCAAGAGAAAAGGTAGAATTTTTTCGATCGAACTTTTTTCTGAAAGATTTACTTTCGGCCTCAGCGAAAGCCACGAGTATTTAAGCAACCAATAGAACCTTTTTAAGCTTACCATTTACCACATGAACCGTTTTTGAAACGAAATTGCGATACCAATACGATACATACCGGATCAATAAGAAAATGTAATATTCAAATTTTATGTTGTAGAAATCGTAATACACCCAAAATATCTTAACGGTGAGAAACGTGTAGAGTGGTTTTTTGTAATGGATAAAGTGATATTATATTCATTAAAATTTGAGTATACTATGCAACTGTACCGTTATGTGACTGTTACTCCGAGGTAATATTTATTTATTTATATACTAACGGACCATTGTCCAATTACAAAAACAAACAATAACACGAAATGGGAAAAAAGAACCACAGAGAAAGAACAGCACATACATAATATTTTAATGAAACAATGAATAAAATAGGACCAAAATATGAAATTGAAAGAATATTCAATGCTTTAACAAGGTTTTGGTAGAGTCGTAAAGAATAACACAAATCATTTAGGTTGGTACCAAAAAATTCAAGACCATGGCTTGAGTTAACGAGTCTCGACATTTTTGACAGTGGAGAATGATACCCATAATTAGAAGAGGGATGATTGAGGAACAGTAACTCATTGTTTCTAAGTCAACAGCAATGTGGAACATAGCTGACGCAGTACCTCAGAGCAATAATATACAGGGGGAATAGCTTTACGGAACAGTGTAGTCAGGATTGTTGATTTTTTCCTGACTCGGGCGTGGCTAGAGTTTTCATGGACACACCTTTTTACATCGATTCATAGCACATGTCGAGTTATGTCGCATGACAAAACGTAGTGGGCGGAGTCACCGGAGGCGCGGGTGCCTAAAAGTGGAGCGATATTGTGTGACAACTTGTCTTGTCTTTTTCTTTCTCACGGTTAGCGGCGTAAAAACCTGGAGAAAGTGATTTATCGTAAATTTGTATGGGTTGGGTAAAAATATTTAGATTTTTCTCCATATATGTCCTTACTCCAAGCGCAGCACTGTATATTATCTTCTCAATGGTGCTGCTGTAGCAATGTTCCATATTACCCCCGGGTAACAATCATATTAAGGTACAGTTGCAGTGCTACTGGTTGTAGAATTGTAGTAGTAGATTTCGGATTGTACTCGTATGACAGTGTCATGGATAATTTATTACAGTGTTGCCTTGATTGCATGTTAGTGCCATGTTAATGGTAGAGTTGATGAATGACGGTGGTATAGTGGTGGTATAGTGGTGGTATAGTGGTGGTATATAGCAGGGGTATCGTGATTATGACTGTACGGTACTAGAGCAGTAAGTTGACCCTCCCCGGCAGCTCACCTGTAGTAGTCCTCCTTGCAGTAGATGTTCCCGTCCCTGGCGAAGCAGGTGAGCTCGGTGTCCAGGGGTAGGCGGCACCCGCAGCAGCGCAGGCAGGGCGCGTGCCACTGCCGGTCGGCCGCGAGGAGGTAGAACCTACAAAATATTACCATCACACATTAGTCTTTAAGAAGGTACGCAAGTAAAAACGAAGGTTATTTGTGATTATTTTTTTTATATGTGTATACTGAGAAAAAGTTTAAACATTTCATTGTGTGGCTCCTTGGAGTAACAATGTATAGAGAGAGAGCTAATTATTTTTACCCAACCTATACAAACTTGCGATAAATCACTTTCTCCGGGTTTTTGCGTCGTACACCATGAGAGAGAAAGAGACAACAAATATAATACACCGCTTCTATGTACTGTCACGATGATCTTGGGCTCCTGGGTCACCGCTGGACTCGGCTCACATTTTTTACTATGCCACTAAACTTGACACAACTAAACGGTTTTTTAGGTTATTGCCATATTTTTTTTTAAAACAATACTGCGAAAAAGTAGTTTTACGAATAAACTAAAACATTTTGTCGATATGTGCTATGAATGGATGCCATATTAGTCACGATCAGGTCTGCCGAGTCCGGTAAAAATCATCAAAAACTAACTACACTGCCTTGGATAGATACCTCTATATATACTCTAAGTGTGGCTCTAAAATTGTATTGTTGCAAATTAAGGGGCGGCTCTTACTAATATCCAGAAATTCGCTTAAGGGTCAGCACCCAAGAATGATGCTAAACGTTACTTTGTAGCATTTTAATAAAAGTAATACTACAAATGATTTATCTGCAAATGGATAGTTAGACAAATGTCTGAGGTTTCCAGTGAATGCAGACTTTATTTTATATTTGAAACGGGTAGATAATAGCAACTAATATTTATTCTTGTGAAGTCAAGTTATAAAACATCCAGTGATTTTTTGCAAAACTAGTATATAATAATAAAAAAAACATTCTGCTTTTAAATAATTGCTGTAGGATATTTTTAGTTATTAATAATAAGTAGTTAATTGTGACGTTATACAGTAGGAAAGTAGGTACGTATCGCAGGAAATAATTATATTTAAAAGAAATTGATTCAAAGAAAAACGAAATTGCTACCTCATTGTTAAAATAGCCTTAGGTACGCAAAGGGAAAGAAAACATCTCGTTATTTTCCAACATTGGAATCAATGATAGAAATTATAAAATCGAAGACGCTCCAAAAAAATCCTATATTTGAGTTGCATGATATAATTATGAAAAAAATTATAAAGAAGTTATTTACGCCTTAGTACGCTTTTACATAAAATTTAGAGATTACAGTTATGTTAACAATTATTATGATAGTACATGGTACATAAAAAAAGTACATACTTCAAATTAACAAATTAAATATATTACCAGCGGTAAATATAAAAACAATGGTGTGGTATACTCGTATATTTCAACAAAGTATTTAAGAAGAGTTCGTTTCATCATTAATACTAATTTTCCAAGTATGTCAGCATTCCTAAGTCTATTACCAAGATTACGCAGTCGATTTATAGGTGTCTGAGGCCTGTTTTAAAATTGTCGCAGAAAAGGGTGGCAATTTGTCTCGTATTTCTGGTCGGTACATGTAATTTTATTTTGGCGAGAATATCAAGGCTGTCAATACCATAATTAATAATTTTATTTGGTAGGACTAGGTCTGAAACAATCCGCCTATCGGACAGCGTAATAAAATTTAGCTGTTTCATCAAATTTGTATTTTTTATTGGAATATTTAGCATAAAATTGATAAATCTTAGGAACTTGTGTTGTACCCTTTCTACATTGACGGAATGTGCATTGTAAAATGGGGACCAAATAGGCAAATTGTACTCTACCTGACTTCTTACTAATGATTCTTAAGAGGATAATAAATTAAAATGAATTAAAGCCAATTTATTAAATAATACCTACTCTCAAGGTGCAATATCTTTGTATTTTTTTACAAAAATGATACCACTTATTAACATATCTTCATTTGATTTGCAATATACCTACAATACAATAATTCTGTGTGCGAAAATTATAATGGAATGAGTCGAAAAAAGTTTTGAGTTAAGTATGCAGAATTGTTTCTTAGATACACATCAAGCATGAAAAAATGAAAGGAAATGTGACATATGACATGATTACATACAAAAAACAAAGTTCCAAAATTTTGTTTTGGCTCTCCTGAAAACCTGCGTTTATTGACTCATTCCGTTCTTCCTTTCGCAAACAGATATTATTTTATGACTGTGGCAACCTTTCATTACCTTCTTTAAAAATTGACAATATTCTTTCAATAATCAATATTACAATGAAGCGTAACGCTTCTATAAGAGAATTATAATTAAAAAATATTTTTTTCTTCATTTAAGTAAATTCCACAACCTATTTTAAAACTAAAACCCACAAAAATAAATAAATAATGAAGTGCTGTGGTTGAAAATAATACAGAAAATGTTCGCTGAGAATATTTTCAGACCTTCACGACGCTCAATCCCATCGCGAACCGAGAGTTGATTGGTTCACGCGGCCGTTACATGATACGGCTGTGCATTATTGTTACCTCTGTTTTTTCAAATTCTGTGCAGGGTTAGTTCACTGCTTATTCCTTTGGCGAAAAAAGCAATTAAGGGTTAAAATGACGCATTTTGCAAACGTGCCGAAATTTTTAGATCAGTTGATTTTTCTAGGTATTATCTGAGCGAACGCGGTGAGAAATTCTGCAGACTGAAATGTGTTTTTACGAGTAGGTATATTAAAATGCGTTGGATGTTATATGCATTAATTTGGTATCCTTTCGTAATTTAACTAATGTTGGTACAAACGCTGGCATTCTTCAGCATTGATCTTGTCGGGTGTATTTGATTTTTTTATATCGATAATCCTTTGTTCGCCATAATTGATTCTAAGACTAGGTAATTTGGTGCCGTAGTCTAAAAAAACTAAATGTCAACTAAATGAAAGCGGTTTCATACAATTCGCGTGACAAAGGATTTCAAACAAACAAAAACATTCCATACATACCTACTTCTTACATCTTATGTGGTTATCAGGATTGAACTTAATTTAATATGAAAATAGCATTAATTTGGGGCCATAGCACATAACATCGATATAGATTTTATCGACAGTGTCGATAATTTGGAATCCTTCCCGAGCCCGACTGCCGATTGCCAACGAACAAACGACAGTTCACATTAACTAAATTAAGCGTGTTTAGTCAACGTAATTTGTTTTTTTTTCGTTGGCAATCTGTAGTCGGGCTCCGGAACGATTTCAAATTACCAACATTGTCGATAAATCCCATATCGATGTTTCGTGGCAGGGCCCCTGGAATTGAATTAATTTTTATTTTCATTTGAATACCGCACAAAAGTTCAAACTGCTCCCAATCGTCTAGAGCCAGTGGGTCTATTGCATCCCCAATTAGGGTGTGTTGTGAGGCCGAAGAAAATAGGGAGTAGAAGGATATGAAAAGACGAAGGTTGGGAAGTACCTGGCTATTAAGATCAGGTAAAAGCCAATTCAAGCAACGTTTCGATTCTGTATAGACACAGATTATACGTGTAAAAATCAAGTGGTCTGAAAATTTCGGCACGTTTGCAAAATTCGTCAGTTTAACCCTTAATTGCCATTTTCATAAAATAAATAAGCAGTGAACTATCCCTGCACAGAATTTAAAATAAACAGAGTCAATGGTAGGTAACGTTTCGATTTTGAATAATAGTTGAGTATTACCGAATATATAGCGCCACAGATTACGTACGTAATTCAATAGACATACAGTGTTGTTAAATGCCAGGTAGCTTGCATATACAATCTACCAGTTAATAATTAGGACTTATACTTAAGCTCTATCAGGACATATATTATCATTAGTAACTAGAGGTATCTTGAATATCAATTATTATCTCAAGTGATAATAATTATAACATCTTGATTATTATCAGTTACTATATCAAGAGGTTATAACCATTATATATTTACTGTCAATTA
>JAGWCC010001193.1:0-44817 GCA_022651775.1 Drusus annulatus | reverse complement strand
ACGAATACATCCCACGTGTCCGTCTAACCATATGACTAATGAAGAGTTGTGGCACTTTTAATGGGATAAATTACGCCGCATTCAGATTATTTCAAACATTACTTGTCGTGCCCCATTTTTAATTGGTGTCTTAAGTTAGATGAAAAGGCGATTCTGCATACACAAATATTACACCACTGATAATAATTACCATCATTTTGTGTAGTAATATTTTATACTTACAGTGTCAACTTGTTGAATAAATGTTTACTATCTAAGGAAGCACACTTTTTGGAAACAATTTTTTAAATTTAATTAAGTTGCATATTACTGTACGTTGGGCCGTAATTAACTTTTTCTTGCTGGAACATTTTGAAGCTCGCACGCACCTACGTCTCGTACGAATCATGCAATTCTGTAACATATTTAAATGTTACTTTATTTTTTCACTTTCTTTCATATTGATTTCATTACCTGCATCATAAATCTATTAAAGAGGCTGAATTACGAATAAACAGTTGAGTCAAATATGTATACAAATGCATATGATAATGCATTTTTTCAATTTATATATTAACTTCACACGAGATAACCAGAAGTTTCTCTCAAGGCATATGTCATATTTTTTAATGCTGTGTGGAGTTTCTTTGAGAAAATCTTGCTGTACGAGGGAGGAAATCACAAATGTTGGCTTATCGTTCTACAGCCGTAGTATTGAGCCTATGAACTAGTCGTAAAAACCAGCCATTCTTATTTAGAAAAATATTAGCCGTGTACAAATGCATGCTGTAATAGCAGAGAAAAATGATTGATATTTAAGATTGCCCACAATTATTCGCAAATCCTTAATAAACCGGGTAATGCAGCTTTATAATACTAGTGAAATCAATAAGATTGATGTGTGGAAAACTTTTATTTATTTATTCATGGTCATTTATGAAATATATTTCATTGCTTTACCTCTGCATGCCTACTGGAATACATTGATTATTTAAAAATAATCCAAAAATGTATGTCCACGCTTCGTACGTAGATCTACCCGTATACCGATGGTTAGTTATTTATTGCTTTAAAAAAACGTTACGGCACACATATCTTCTTTATCATTGCATTAATGTCGGAACCAAAACTTCTTCAAAATTATCTATGATCATAAATCAAATTAACGATCGACGTTTTTTTTAACGTTCAGCTTGTTTTATCAATTCCCTGTTTAACTAATTTAATATTATTACTCGGTTAATTGGCCTTTTATTAGTGAATGAATGCCCATGTTTGCTTATCTTTTTCGTTAAGCATTCATTAAAAAAAACGTTTCTTATAAAAACTAATTGAAACGAAACATTCAGCTGTAAAACTAAGTGCATTCACCTCCTGGGGGTATTTTAACATTGGTCCAAAGAGAGGAAAGTTGTCTTGGTAGACAATACATATGTTTCCCAATAAAATCAAATTTCTTCATATAAATGTAGAAATACCTTTATATTTTACATATATAAAGGTTTGACATATGAAATACTTTTGGAGGCATATTGAACGAACAAATAATACTATAGTTTTCCTCGTCTTAATGGAAAAAGTCGTCAGGTATGATTCTGTGCCTGTTCTACCGGTATTTCAATGGTAGCGTCGTTGATACCATCGGCGCTGTGAGATGTTCAAAACGCGTGCCTGCTTTTTGCGTGAGAACGGGATTTTTGACGACTCGCTAATGATCAATAGCACGGTTGTTAAATGATTGCTGATTTTTGTGTTTCTTTCCGCTTATAACGTGGGTACCTTCAAGACCCAGATTTTTATATATATTTTTTTTAATATGAATACCGTAAAAGAATTCCAACTCGTTCCAATCGTCTGAGGTCGGCGGGAAAGTGGCATCCCCAAATAAAAAGGGTATGCTGTGAGACTGAAGGCTGTGAAGAGGGGTAGGAGATGCGGAAGAGGAAGGTTGGAAAGTACCTCCCTCATTATTGAGTTCTCGTTACCAAACGCGTCAAAAGCCTTTTTTTATTTAAAAGAAAGATAAACATTCACGGGTTACGAACAACCTCACAATATTTGAAAAACTCCTACTGTTATCATAAGAAGCGGAAAATGTTGCTTGTGTAATGATGGAGGACTTAGCTAGCCGAGGAATTGAACGCACGACGCCCGGATGGGAATCCGACTCGTTTGTCCACTCGGCTACCGACCGGTCAAGCAAGGTTTCGATTCTGAATGGTGATATTTCACCGGGACAATAATGAGGGGAGGACAATGACAATTGAAGCATTGGTCAAGTGGTTTGTCTCCTTTCCTTAAAAATAGGTTTCCTAAATATGACATCGGCCTTAAGGAAAATGTGTGTGGCTCTATTATTTAAAAAAAAACTAAATTAAATGTAGATATAGCTTATCTTTATGTTCTCTCATATTTCCTTTTACCAAAACACCATCCCGTACTTCGGACAAAAGTCGTATCTTGTCACAATAGAGAAAAACCAGTCGGCAGTTTAAAGATGAATGTTTAAAAACAAAT
This sequence comes from Drusus annulatus, assembly GCA_022651775.1. Taxonomy (NCBI): domain Eukaryota; kingdom Metazoa; phylum Arthropoda; class Insecta; order Trichoptera; family Limnephilidae; genus Drusus; species Drusus annulatus. Next base: position 42,321 of record JAGWCC010001193.1, on the reverse strand, counting down.
GTTACACTGTTCATACTAAAATATGTTAATAGTGCTGTAAACGTATCGGTAAAATGTATTTCAATTGTATTATCATATTTTGTAACGGTTACTTCAATACAACATGTAGCAGCTGTGATCAAACAGATCTTGAAAGGTCGTTTCTTAATGTTTATATTTATTATTTATGGCTTCAAAAGTCATCTCTCGAATACTGATTGTGGTTTAAGCGCTTCACATCCGCACATAAACGTAAATCCGTTTTTTTTGTGTTTTTTTTTCATGTGTCTAATGATTGATTGACATGCTACTGAATTATTCGAAACAAAAAACTTGCTTTGTAAATATTTGTTGTTGCGAAAAAAAACGAGCATACGTTAGGTACATATTACAGTTCAAAATACCGTAACTAGGGAATGTCTATGAGCCACCTTTTTGCTTTACCGGTAATTTTACATTTATTATAAATACCTATTTGAAGGCAACTAAAAAGTGTACAAAACAAAGGTATTTATTAATGATTAATAATGGGCTTTCACAAAAATACAAATCAATCAGGTATATACATAAAATTATTTTCATTTTTTCGAATCATTATCGTTCAACCTTTTATTTAAATAATTTTACTATTGGTAACTATTTTTAACATATAAAAAGTTTTTTTCTCAGTAGAGCTTAAAACTATCATGTGTCATGAAATAAACAATATTGCATCTTGCTATTTTTTTGTGATTGGTGAATTTGCGTTGCCAGCTGAAAATAATAGTAACACTGATTTCGGACAGGACAGCTTTGCTGATTTCATGACACTAGAGTTCACCAATGACAGTAAAAAAGATTTTTAAATTAGTATTTTTAGGTAGTATTCATTGTTTCCTGTTACGCTCTGAGAATGCTCAAAGAAGCAATATGTAGCTATTTATGTCCAGTATAAAGGTATTTTTTATATACATACTAGTTGCTAACCGTGAAAAATCACAGGACATAACTCAACTTTCCAAGAAACAATATGTGTTGCTTTAATCCACCCATTTCAAATAAAGAATTATATCAGGTAAAATTAATTAAAGGTAGGCTTTTTTCGTAGGCAGGCAGGGATAAGAAAAGTGTTGACAATTTCATTAAACATCACTTTCAAATTTGAAAGTTTCACACTCGTACGTACGTACTCACAAGGTTATGTGAGAGTTTACTTTCAATGAATTTTTCTTTATTTTTAATAAGCCCTTTTAATAAGGGCTTTTACATAACTGTGCAAAAGATAGTATAAAATAATGGTGATACAGAAATAACATGCAGTAAAAAAATTGGGACCCAAAAGCATAACTAAGTTACTAGAGATAGAACGATGACATAAATTAAAATTAGTATTTTTGAAAGAGGTATGTTATTTTAGCCTTCTTGGCCTACTATTTCTGCGAATAAATTACCCACTGTATGCAATCTAGGTACAAGCGAGTATCTAAACGACTTAGTCCTGATATTATTGTTACACTTAAAAATAAGTTTATTAATAAGTTAGGCACCTACATGGAAGGTAATTAAGCTAATTATATCAAGGCTGTCTATAATACCATTAACAATTGTTTAATTAAAGTGAAATCAGAAATAAGCCTTTTGTCTGAAAGTTTTAATCATTTTAATTCTTTCATCGTGTAATTGTAATTTATCTTTCTTAAGACCGAGTTTGTAGTTAATGTATCTTATAAATTTGTGTTGCAATATCTCAATGTAATCAGAGTGGATTTTAAAGTGAGGAGACTACATAGAAGAGTCATATTCGACTTGACTTCGAACTAATGAAGAGTACAAGATTTTTAATGTTGAGATACTTCTAAATTCACTCGAATTTCGGAGAATAAAGCCAAGGAATTCAAAACTTTTATTAGTCATTGTATTGTTGTGTGAAAGAAAATTAAATTTTAAATCGAAAATAATGCCGAGGTCATTAATTTCGTTGACAGATGTGAGTAAAATACTGTCTATTTTATATTCATAGTTGAAAGGATGATTTATTCTAAAAAATCTGATTGATTGCTATTTACTTAGGTTCAAAAAAAGTTTTTTAAGTTTACACCAATCACATGATTTATTTATTTCCTTGAATGTGAAAACAATTATCTAAAGTTTTTATAACTTTGAAGGCTTTTAGATCATCTGCGAAAAGCAGCACATAAACATTGTTATCAGAAACAGTATTGATATCATTTATAAAGAGCAAAAAAAGTTTTGTGCCTTAATGTAAACCTTGGGGTACACCACTTGTAGCTACGAATTTATATGATAGCTTAGAATTATTTCTTATTTACAGAATTCTGTTGGTTGGGTAGCTTTTTATCCATTCTAACAAATTAACCTCCATACCGAGTTTAAATTTGCTGTATTTACGTCTGTACACACAGCAACTGTGTAGATATATCTACATGTTGCAGTTTGTTCAACATCTCATCTCCGAAAAACCATTTTAAATATACAACTCTCGACTTGATGTTGTATTGGCCATGCTAGTATTGTATTATTATCTCGCAGTGAATGAGATGTTCGAGTGATATTCACAGCTTTTATTTTTCGCTACTAACCTCACGTGCAAGACAGTCTGGTGTGGTTGTTAAAAAAATCAACCTCAGTTGTTTTTGAAGTTCAAAAGGATGACAGTAAAAAAACTGTTCCATTTTGCTAGATGACTTGTGTTCTTGGCTCGTCTGATTGTATTTATTTATTTGTTTATTTATTTATTATCTATTTATGTAATTACTTATACTGCATAGCTATTATTGTCTATTAAATTAAAAAAAACTAACTCTTAATCACATACTTTCAAATCCTGAACTCCTATATCAACAACTATTATCTTCACTATCGGGGTTTCAGAATTAAAAAGTTCTGGTAATAAAACTCCTTATTTATGTCCAAGGATATTGGCCTCCAATTAGATTGAGTCTCCCAACTCTCCTTTTGCAAGCTTATTAAAAATAAACGAGTACGAGTTTCTGCGTTGCAGTTTTGCCAAATCTAGTTATTGACTTCTGTTCAAACATCTTCCTAGGTAAGGCACGTGGTTGTGTTTTATCCGATACGGTTGAATGACCATGTTATTTTTAGGGCCTCAGTTTAGCACAGGCCATGATGGTTCAAGGTTTGGACCCCTGAAGGTCGAAGGACAAAATGAAATACTAATGATTATTTTATTTAGCTTGCAAAAAGGAGAGTTGGGAGACTTGTAAGTTTGTCAATAAGAATTAAAAAAATTTAATAACGCTTTAAATAAAAATAAGGGCTACTTAAATTAACAAATATCGAAAACAGCATATTAAATATAGTCTTAACTTCATAGTGCGTTTTAATAAACGGTTGCCAACCATCTTGTTCAGTGAGACCATCAGGGCCCGGACAAAATGGATTATTTATTTAAAAAACATTCAAAACAACACAAAATGGGAAAAAAAGAGAACAGAGAAAGAACAGCATATTGTATAATATTATAATGAAGCAATGACAAAAATGGGATAAAAATTTGAAAGAACATTCAAGTCAAAGTGTAAATAAGGTTTCATATTATATGATCAGGTACCTACCTCTAAACCTCCTTCCATTTCCACTTCCTTCAACCTTCTCGAATTCCCCTGGACAAAAACCACTGGCGCTGGAAGGTATCACGTAGTAAAGTGTAAAATGCCACAAAACATTTTGTAAAAACGCTTTGAAAATTGCGCCGTGCAATATGTTATATCAAGATTACTGCGCGCATTCGTTTGCCAAAAACCTCTTTTTATTCAGCCTTTGGTCGTTTCATTTTAGCCGAGGTGTAAGGTAATACAGCCCGCACGTAATTTACATGGGAGGAACGAAGAGGCACCGACCAGTTAGGCACTTGTCGTGGCCGATGTTTATCTCGTATGAGTTAAGCCTGACACTCTGACGTCTTTCTCTCTTCATTATCGCCGGTGACAATCACGCACGCTGGCAGGAGTCATGCACTTGCTCCTTCTGCAAAGCTGCGAAAAAGTGGGACTGGCAACAAATTGCAGTCATACAGTCCTGTGAACATCCATTTTGAAATAAGTGGTAGCTTTGATGAAACAATATTTTGTTTTTGGAAAACGAATACTGAATACAATCGATGCTAAGGCATATTTTGTCATAAGTCCTTTATATTCTTCGTCACAAGCCTTCTGGTGTCCGGCTTTGGTTAAATGCCTACTTCAAATGCCTCCAGTTATACGATTCTTGCCCGCTCTAATCCATCTGCCTCTTATCATTTGTGAATGGCTTCTGTTTCTTTACCCCAACTAAGGATGTAATCCAGTGAAATTGAAATTCCTGGTGGTCAAAACCGAATTAATGGATTCTGTTAGTCGTGTTAGGTACGTGTCCACCTGAGTGCAAACACTGAAATAGTATGTTAATGTCGGCAATCTTTGACTTGTATACGAGGTCTGTTCAAAAAGAAAAGGTGAATTATGAATTTTCGCGGGCTGTGTACATTCGATAATCGTTTTTTTGTTGTTGTTATGTTGGTACACATATGTTAGCATTATCAGCCATTTTGGATTAGTGGTTTGTTTTTGACAACTGGAAAAGGATAGTCACGTTTTTGTGTGTTCTTAGGTTTTTTACTTTTGAAAAAAAAGTTATTTTTTCATTTCATTAAATATGTAGAACCACAAAGTAATTGCTTTCTACGAAAATATGAAAAGAATGCTAGTTCACAATGACAAAATTAAGCATTTTTAGTCGACTTGAGTTGATGTTGGTTCGTTGGCGATCTGCAGTCGGGCTCGAGAACGATTTTAAATTACAGACATTATCGATAAAATCTATATGGACGTTTCGTGCTATGGCCCCTTGTCTGATTTTACTATCGTCAATTAAATTTGTCCTACATTTAAAGATAAGATAAGTAATAAATGCTTTAGTATACCTATATCTTGTTTTGCACCACTGGCCCCTATAGAATTACCGGCTTTTACGAGCTCCCCGCGTACTACATCAGCGACGGCCTCCGTACTCGCCAAAAATACCGTTTTCTGTTCTTTATAAAACCAATTTTTGTCCCCGCCTCCCGCGTTGACTTCACGGGCACTTATGATTTTGCTCTCGAAAGGCACGGTAGACGTTTAGCTTAACGGCCCTTCAGGCTAATCACCAAATTATAGTACACAGTACTACGAATTATATTCACGAAAATGCTCTGAAACTCAGAACTCTGCTATCCTAGTATGAATAAGTGCTTCCCCAGAATTACAATTTATTTTGCTAAGAATCTTACAATGAACTTCCTAAGATTTCTTGACTACCTTGGAGAGGCGATTTAAGTAAAATTTAGCGAATATAAATACGAAGTTAAAATACGAAAATCATTTTTTTTAAGTTAGGTAATCTAGAAATAAGTCGCTAGTGTGGAGATTAAGGTCAAGGGCGTTGATTGTTCGGCGATCACCTCAGCGTATTTCAGCTGTGAGTCGTTCTGTGAAATGCCTAGTTAAGTGTACAAATTGTTAATGATATGAAATACCGTAATGTTGTATGCAGGTACATCTGTTACGCACTCGTAACCTGTATAAACACGTCAATTGGTTTCGGCACAACTGCACCTTCCTCGAATGAGGCGTTCATCTAAGTTTTTAGTGACGGCCTCCACGGTCGAGTGTTAAGACGCTCGAATACGAATCCAAAGGTCGCGGGTTCAAACCCGGCGTGCGCCAATAACTTTTATTTAATTAATAAGTGTCATAACACATTTAATTCATATAAAAATAATAAAAAAAGTATATTTGCGACACGTTCCAGAGTGGTAGATACTAGTATCGCCCCGGTGAAAGACTACCATTCGGAATCGAAACGTTGCTTGAAATGGCCTTAAAATTGATATTGATTTTAGTATTGTCCTGAAGATGGAAGGGTACTTCCGTAACCGGTCGAAAAAATATTAAATATTGAAGTGGTTTTAAACACATTTTATTTGTTTTCTTTATAAATATAATAAGCCACAAAGTTAAAACTAAATTAGTCCTTTCTTTTACCAGAGCATTTAGTCTCACCTACCACAGGTACACTATGCTCGATCATAATCTCAAACGCGTTTCCACTATAAAGGATCTTGGGATTGTGTACGAAAGTAAGCTTGCATTTCGTGTTCATATCGAAGGGGTGTGCCAGTCGGCATTGAAAATGTTAGGGTTTGTTCTCAGAACCGTCAGAGTTTTTAGGGATACCCGAACTCTGAGAACACTCTATTTCTTTGGTCCGCAGTAGGCTGGAGAGTGGTTCAATTATTTGGAATCCTCATGAGGGTGGGGTACTCCCTCATCTTGGAGAGGGTCCAGAAAAAGTTCCTGAGATTTTTATACATGAGGGAGTACGGCCACTACCCGTGGCTCTACCCAACGAACTTTCTCCTGGGCACGCTCGGACTTCGTCCCTTACAGCTCAGGGAGAGAGGGGTATGCCGCCACTCACTTCTTCAGACTGCTGCGGGGCTATATTGTAAACCCTGCTATTTTGGAGCGCGTAAGTCTCTATGTTCCTGATGACTATCTAAGACAGCGTCTTCATAGATTATTCTATCTTCCTGCCTGTAGGACCAACCTGCCAATGGTTCTGCCGGTGGGGAGAAGTATATTTTGCTCCTGAACAAAATCTCTTCCGATATCGACTTATTTCATGTCAGTGAGGAGAGATTCAGAAGTGAAATCCTATTGATTCTTGAAAGAGTTTCTCCTCATTGACCTGATCATCACCACTGCCTGAAATTTTATTTTTTTGAAATTTTATTTTTTGTTACTATAATTTGTATTTATTTTGTAAAAAAATAACTTATTTCTTATATGCATTAAATTCAAAAAAATTTGTAATGTATAAGAAATTTAATAAAAATATTATTATTATTATTATTATTAAAAGTTTTTACAAATATGTAACATTTATTTAATTAATATATGTTATAACATATTTAATTAATACAATATAGTACGTAGTATACTTGCGGTACGTTCCAAAGAAGTAGATACTCTAAGTATCGCCCTGGTGAAAGACCACCATTTAGAATAGAAACGTTGCTTGAAATGGCTTTAGCCGTGTTTGGTGACCAGATCAGAATAGCTAGGTACCTCCCAACCTTCCTCTTCCCAATCTCCCTCCCCTCCCCACTACCTTCAGCCTCACAACATACCCTATTTAGGGATGCCATGGTCTTACTGGCTCTGGACGGTTTGGAGCAGTTGAGACTTTTGTGCGGTATTCATATGAAAAATATTTTAAAAAAGGTATCTTTCGTTGCCTAGTAACTTTTTATTCGCTTGCTGATCAAAAGCATACGTTATTGACGACCTGAAATCGTTTCCGTTGAAACCCGGGTTTTTTCAAATCATGAAACTTGTGCTAATATCGCACCCATTATTGACTTTTTGTGCGTGTTTTAAAATTATTTTTAACGTCAAAGATGAGATCAGCCAACGTTATTTGATTTGAAAGGGGTTGGATAATTAAACAAATTGCCCTTTGCACTAATTTAACAGGCTTATAATTTATTTTGGGTCTCCTGCACCCAGGTTTTGATTTTTCAATTCCACCAATTTCTCTCATCGGACACACAGTTAATGAATCTGCTAGTTTCTATACACAAAGCCCAGATGATTTGAAGCCAGATCCACCCAAGCTTTCAAAGAGTCCTAATATTTTAGGTGGTTCATCGTAAGAATAATAATAATATTAGAATAATTTGTATGGCGCCGTTTTTGTGAAATATCACCTCAAGGACGCTGTACAAGTCTTAATTCCTAGGCTCCATCTTATTACTAACTAGATATAATATATGGCATATTATTACGTACAGTGATAATATACATACCATAGGCATACTACCTGGTGATCCGTGATTACCTGATTACTATGATAATCAACCTAAGCATCTTAACAAATTTATCGTTGAGAACTTTTTACCAACGCCATGCATATTTATTGATTTATTTATTTTAAGGTATTTGTATACTCGTATACATATTATGCGTGTCGAGGGTAAACTGCAATACAAGTGAGAATACATTATGGCCCAATCAACATTAGTTTATAATTAGGCAGATGCCTGTTCAAAACACTTAATGACCCGTGACAAGTTGTGCAATTTTTTCGTTAATTATCCTAATAATACAGATATACACTTAATAGAAAAAATATATATTAAAAGAGAGTAAGAAAAGAAAATAAAAATAAAAATAACAATATATAATGGAAGTTTATAAAAATGTGAGAATATATTTTAAAAAAAATATATCAATAGAAATGTGGAGTTTACACAATCGGTAGGTAATGCAATGAAGTTATTTAAAGGTATAAATTGTACTCTTAATAAATTTTCCGATTATTTTTTTTCTGAACATTTCTACCTAATTCTAGTATAAGCCAATTTCTATCTACCAATCTATTTACCATCTAGGGGCTTATCGAACAAAAATAGTACGATTATATTTATTCAATTTTGTTATCGTTTCTTAAGTTTGATTATATACCTACCTAGATACCTATACAAAAATATGACCTTCATGATAATTATCCGTAGCATGTTATTCACATTTATCTTTTTCTTACACATTTATATTTCAACAGATAAAACGATATTATATATCATTACTAACGTACCTATATTTTTATTTTTTTTATTAAAAAGAAAGACAAACATTCCCGGGTTACGAATAACCTGACAATATTTGAAAAACTCCTACTGCCATCATAATAAGCGGAAGATGTTGCTTGTTGTGATGGAGGACCTTAGCAAAGTAATTGAACATGATCCGACGCGTTTGGCCACTCAGCTTCCAACCGGTCATTTTTTCATTTGTTTTAAATACTTTGATCCGATATTAATATGATCTATATTTTTAGGGTTAACGTTCTGGTCCTGAGTACCTTAAATAAGTATTCATTTTATTTTGATGAGTTAATGAACGAAAGTTGAGAAAAAGGGGAATAAAAACTATAATACCATATATGTTCTTTTTAATAAGGTAAAAAAATCATTGCTCCCATTATGAAAGAAGACCAGTGACCCTATTAGAGTAGATCTTACCCTGGTATTCCGGACTCGAAAAAACTTTATAACACTTTGTACTTACATGTATTTCCTTTGCTTTTCTCATGTTTAATACGAAAAAATGAATACCTACCTAATACTATATTATTACCTTTGCAGTTTGTACATAATGTGAATCTATATAAACAATGTACAGTATTTTGTTCCCGTTATATTTGTTGAATTATCCATTCTCTTATCACGGGCCGTAGTAGCGCTACTTTGTCATACGCCGGTAATGTATTCCTCATTGTGCCCGTGGAACGTTTCCTTAAAGATTAGCACCCGCCAGTGGCGTGCGTTACCTCTATGACCTAAGGAAATCAGAAGCCTTTTCTGGTGTTGATTCGAATTCAGAATTTAAAACCAATTTTATCGGTGGCTTTGTAAAGAGCAATTATTTTATCATCTTTGTTGACTGGTTTTGCCGTGTAAAGAAATGAGTGTGCTACATATATCATCGGCGATACGTCCCTTGAAGAATTTTGGCCTCTAGGAAACGTCTACTCTCCTATCGGCTTAACGCTGTAACTTCCACACTATATAGCCACCTAAGCTAATACCTTTTAAAACATTTTCTTCCTGTAGGTTTATTAAAATAATAATCTTTTGTTGGTTGACGGTTTTTATTCTTTTATTTTTTATACCGGTAGTAACCCTACAAATTTTAGAAATCCTTTAATTGACGGATCTTCGAAAAATGACCAAGCAATATAAGTATTATTTTTGGTCATTTTACCATAAAATGATCTCCAAACGCCTTAGATTTATAAGCACAGAAATTCATCTTGTATCTGTGGAATGTTATTTGAGATATGTGTGTTTTTTTAATACACCTTCCATTTTTAAAGTGATAGTAAAATTAGCAGTAATGTGCGGTATTTGTAGGTCTAAATGCATGTTTTGTTTTACATTTTTTTATAAAATTAGTTCAACTAATTTTTGTATCTGCAGTATTAAAATAGTTTGCCATGAAAATTAAATTGATAACACAAATTCATAATTTGAAAGAGCCACGTATTTTTGAAAAAATAAATTCAAATAAGGTAAGTGCGATTTCTAGGGTGGACCGATTTACACATTAAATAATCAATAATTATGAGTTGCACAATGCACGCCACTGACGTATAATTGTCGTCGGACAACTGCGACAACTTCCACCATCTCCCCGACTACAATATTTCTCACCATTATCTCATTATCGCCGGTAAAGCCCTGTGCATTATGCCGTACAGTGGCGTAAACTGTCCTATTTTTGGAAAATATTTTTATTGGTGTTCATGTATAGGTTTTCGGAAATATTCCTTCATAAAATAAAACACATATTTGTTTGTACTTAACTGTATTTAATAGTGAGATTATAACCTAAAAAAACCGTTTAGTTGTGTCAAGTTTGGTGGCATAGTAAAAAATGTGGGCGGAGTCCCGCGGTGACCCAGGAGCCCATGATCATTGTGAAAGTACATAGAAACGGTGTATTATATGTGTTATCTCTTTCTCTCTCATGGTGTACGACGTAAAAACTCGGCAAAAGGGATTTATCGCAAGTTTGTATATGTTGGGTAAAACGAATTAGCTCTCTCTCCATACATTGTTACTCCAAGGTTAAAACCCAGTATAAATAAATAAGTTTTGACCGTGAAACGTATTGTCTGGTAATTTATCCAGATTTGGTGACCGTGTGTATGTTATAGATATACCATTAGTAAGGCTTTCGCTGCAACAGCTGGAGGTTTGTACTCGTGCAGTAAATGGCATCGGATTGCCGATGTTTGAATTTGCTTTTGTTCCTATGATTGTTGTCATTGTTACAGTAAATGCCCCGCCCGCGGCCGGACTGGACCGGCATGGCGAACATTATTCCTTGTGTGAAGAATAATCTGATGTAACTTCATGAATCGGTTAAACGATAGCGTATAATTTAAGCTCACGTACACCCGTATTCGCGGAAGCTTTTATCGCGCTTCTATGGGTATTAGCTTTATTAGGAGATCCGGACAAAGGTTTCAGTTAAATCATAAATATTTATTTTCGTTTAAAACTTTTATGATTTTTGTAACAATATAATCAAATTTTTGTATCTTAAATAGGGTTTACACATTTAAATTATAAACAGTTAAAAAAATAATGTAGGTATTTAAAAAAAATATACATAAACCTTCTGTGCATATTTATGCATGACGTTTAATTTTACACCCGGCATGATCGAGTGGTAAAACGCTCGACTACGAAACCAAAGGTCGCGGGCTTAAACCCGGGAAGCGCCAATAACTTTTATTTAATTAATATGTGTCATAACCCCACTACCTTCAACCTTACAACATACCCCAATTGGGGATCCCATAGTCTCACTGGCTCTAGACGGTTGGGACTCTAGTGCAGTATTCACTTTTTTTTAATGAATGATGTTATAATATGCTCCTTTTGCCACCAAAAATAACGACTGAGCACCGATAGACGAGTAGTATTTTATAGGTTTAATTCCGAAAAAATTTGTTTTTCTGAATATTTATTCATTGACTAACGGTACAAGTACCTTTATATAGATAAACACATTGGACTAGCCAACGGATTACATTTAAAGACATGTACATTGAAAGTTTTAAATCATTAAATAAAAAGACAAATTCCATTTTTTAACTGAAAACGGAAGTCGACTTAAGTATATTTTTCCATGCCCAAAATTAAATACTTCATTTGCTGAACTCCATTACACTTATCTTACGATATTTTTTAATCGACTACCAGAAGTAAGTAGAAGCATCAAACCCTTTATTGAGAATTTTTTAAAAATATCCTTGACACCAAAAAATGTTTTCAATTGAATTAATCTTATTCACTATCATAGTTACAGTGTACTACTTACACTACTTATCAATGTCTCTTTATTCCACATTTACTGTATATATTATATTTGTACTTAATCAAACTGCAATATACACTACAGCACAAATACAATAAGTACTATATTATATTATTTAATTATTAACCGCACTCCTCTTCCAAACACAAGCGAATGCTTCTATGGAAAAGTAGTTTAAAATCCGTCTTGTAAAATAATTGCAGTGTATGGCCATGAAACTAAAAGTTCATTAATAAAACATAAAAATATAATTTTAGTTCTACGTAAAATTTGAGACCCCTGAGAGAACAATATCTAAAAAAGTCCCCAGTGCTTTGACGGCCAACCCTAATCTAGATGTTATAAAAGTTGTAATTATAGTGAAACATAAACAAATCGGCAAAAACTTATTATTTTTATTCATTTTTTTGAACGATGTTTTTGAGAATTTTTTCAGTTAGATGGGGCACTTTGTTGAAAAGTCTTATACGAAAACAATGTTTTTGAGGAAAAAACATTTTCGCCCGAGAACAATATCAGTAAAGTCGTTTTTTTTAATTCTTAGAACACTCAAAATTCACGAGCCGTAAGTATATTAAGGGTAGAAAACACGAGCTGCTTATCAGTAAGTATATTAAGGGTAGAAAATATGTCATTGTTAAAATATCCCTTTAATATTGATAGTCTTTTATTGATTTTATGTGTATTTTTATCATACTCAACCATGAAAGATACTAACCCTAAATTAGATCCTTTTTGCAATATATTTTTTTGGCCTGTTTTTTCTGTACTGAGTTGTTTTTTCGAAATTTTCGGATAGAGATGCACCTTTCTTCGGGATGTCACGTGATATTGTTTTATCTATACAACCCTAAGACACCTGATTAAAGACTGATGTATTGGAACTAACGGAACAAATAAGATACGTGTTTTCTGAATTATTAATAATTTTATACAAGTACATGGGTATGATTTTTATTAAATCTAAGGTTTTAGTCTAACCTCGAGTGTCAAGAAACTAGTTTGACAATATTCACGACGACTTCCAAAATATACATTATTTTGCGCTATGCTCCGGAGTAAATGATATTCTCAGTATCGTTCCGGTAAGAGAGTCGCACTCAGAATCAAAAAGTGCGATACTTGACATGGCTTTAGCTGCGTTTAGTGACTAGATCTGAAAAACCAAGTACTTCATCTTTTCCGTCTCTTTTCGTATTCCAATTCTTTAAGCCCTACAATATTTCCCCGAATCGAGGATGCCACAGCTATCCCACCGACTCAATTGACAGTTGGAGCTCTTATGCTCTTATGCTCTCAATTGAGCAGTGCAAGGGAGCCGACCACTTAAGTGGTATGGCACTAATCCCTGACCGAGTGACCGACCGACAAAAAATAAGTTCACGCGACAACCATGTCTCGCGGTGAACACGGTGACATCTGACGAGGGTTTGAATAACTATCAATTCAAAACCGCGATAAGAACTTCACAACGATCAAGACATAATGATTATTTTCTTACCACGTGTGTTTTTATGTGTGTCCTTCTTCTTCTTTTGAGTCATTTCTGACCCTCGTTTCAATTACCCTCATGAACTTGGATCCTCTACTTCTCACGGTCTTACGCTGCATGGAGAGCAAAGTACTCCGACTTTCCTGACATCTATGATACTTGATCAGTCCAATGTATCGGTGATCTTCCCCTGCTACTCCTGCCTTCCGTTTTTCCTGTGACCATGAGCTTATACAGGTCTAAGCTTAGTAAGCGCCGTTTCCTTTGCTAGTATCTTAGCCAGTGTGTTAGTCTAGCGAAGTAAGTTATAATACGTTGTAGGCAGACAGTCGACAGCCTGTGTCGGATGTCTAACTCTTCAAGAATGGATAGTTTGGTGCGCCTGGCTACCCACGGTATACCGAACATTCTTCTCTGCACCACATTCTGAATGCGTATATCCTCTTCGAATTTTTAATTGCCATAAAATCCGGATGTTCCATAGAAATAAAAATAAAATCTTCCACCGAGCTATACCACAGCTGAAACAAGTAGGCATTAGAAAAGCCACCCGAGAAGCACGTTGACGGTGGTGTACTTCAAATTGCTATATCTCAATTAATGAGGTCATATTATTTTATTTGACTTGAGTTTCCTGCAACATACATCCACTAGGGTTACTGGCTTAAGGGTGGCGCCTAATCAATTACCCTCTACGTTCTTAGCTCCCATTTGTTCGAATGTCTTATCACTGTCTGCATCTTCCCTTCCTTCTGTGGGCGTACCTTGGTCGCATAGTCGTTGATTGCGAGGGGCGGTGTGTTTTATAATTATTTCATTTCCTGTGGAACAATGATGGGCGTGTCTTAATATATAAGGTTCTAGATTAAAAACGCTTGTTTTTTGTAATTTTTTTCAAAGTAGGTTTTAAATAATAGCGCACACAAACGGACTTTCAAAAATCTATTCAACGATTGAAATATTATGGGTTAATTAATTTGATACATTAGGAGAAGATTGATTTATATTTTATATTCATTAATATTTCGTAAACACGTTATATTATTATGATTGTATTCGCAGCTTCTTAAGACAGTTATTTTGCCTAGTAAATGAAATTGTGTAAAATGTAGATTAAATAGCAAATTAATGCAGTTGAGTACCCTTTCATAGACTTGTTTCGTGATAATAAGGTGATTGGCTATGTACCTTAAGGTTAAAGATTCCTGCTGTTTGAGAAATTTGCTAATGTGGTTACCATTTTAGGCACTACCCACAAACACGCATTGTTGGAGCATATTTTCCGTAGTCAAATAATTTATGGTAGTTAGGAATAATTCCGTCGGCTGGTGATTAAAATTGAATTTCTTTAAATGTAGCTGCCAATTTGATTTGTATGTACATTTAAATTATCCCCGTTATTGTTTGTTTTATTTTATGCTACAATATTTCAAGAGACGCGTTATTTTCTATTTACATTTAGTGTTTATTGTACAAATATGTTTAAATTTAAATAGGTAACTTTATATTTTAAATTTGATGCATTTAACGCAGAATAAGTACAGTTTGCTAATAATTTTATATTCAATTTGTATTTTGGTAAGGCTCAACCTTGATAATTGTTTATTTCAAATAGGAAACATTATTTTTAGAAATTATTTTCGTCATCAATCATTGATCAATTGCATTTCAGTACCATACAAATATCGATTTGAAACTGAAGTAATCAGGGTTCATGCTGGAAAAAAGTTACAAAATATTTTATTATCGTGATATGATACGCTCAAAAAGCCGGATACCAAAACGGAGGCTAGCATTTATCGTACTGTCAGAATGCTCGACAGCTTTTTCGATAGTTTTTTTTTGTTTTTGTTGTTAATTATCTCAGCGCTGATTTCACCACTTACCGTGTTATTCTCATTAACTAGAGCTCATTAATTAAGTATCTGATGTGTGAGAACCGCTTGGTTCTGGCTTGTTCTTAATGGAACATCATATCCAACTTTTCAACACAGTGAAACGGTTATGGTCCGTGTAGCGTTTTATCAAATTCTTCGGAGTACTTGTCGTTCGTTCATCAACACTCCGGGAGTTAGAATATTAGTTCTCCAGAAGTAATGGAATGAATTCTAGGGGATCTAGTTCCTTTGGATTTTGTCTTTTAGAAGATTTGTGCATATCTTGTAACTTTTGGTTCACATTTCTTAAAAGAACTTAGTATTTATTTACTTATTTAAATAAATTTGTAATAAATTTTTTTAAATATCTTTAACCATTCAAGTTATTTATAAAATGACAAACAACGTATTTTAAGCCACCCAAACCAACACAAAACGAACAGTAAAAAACACCAGTTTGGTTAGTCCTCGCACAAATACATCTTCTACTTACAAATTCAAAAGACTAATGAAATATCACTTGTAAAAACATATATAATTGTAGTTAAATGACGTCAATGTTGAACCCTACTTATCCTACTGAGTTTACTATCATTTCTTTCTTTATTATGGAAAATAGAGATAATTATGTTTAATTATATGTGTTAACTTCTTAATAATAATTATTGTTCAAATGTAATTCCCGCGTGAACGAGTTTGTTTTGAAATTTTCGACCTGTAAATCAACTACTTTTAATTCGCTTTTACTCTATATTACTGGCAGCGCTTTGGTGGGTTCTTATTTCTTTATTTTTTAAATTAATATGCTATGTACATATGTTTGTTAAAAACATGTATTATTTTGTCTCAATTTTCTATGGGAAAAAACAAAAAAATAAATTAGTGAGTGATATTTTCAAAAACAGAGAAAAAAAATAACCGAAGATAGTAATAATAATACTTGAATAATTTATATGACACCATTTTGCGAAATATCACATCAAGTACGCTTAACAAGGCTAGAACTAAAAACTAAAACTTAAATTACAATAAAAAATACTCAACGCTCTATCTAGATAATTAATAAAGAAACTATATTTATAGTGAATTGAAATAAAATGTAAGATTTAATATAAATATAATACGAAATGTGATGAAAACAAAACAACGTAATAAATAAATTAACCGATTGGACAAATGCGTCGGGTTACCACCCAGGCGTCTCAGGTTTCATCCTTAAAAAAATATATTTTCAAAACACACGAGCAGCAGGGCATTCCATCGTGGTTCACCTTTCAAAATCTTTTTTGACTAGATGGAAGAAAACTACGAAAATATTTTCAGGTTATTTAATTAATATGTGTAATAACACATTTAATTCATATAAAGAATAAAAAGTTTATTTGCGGTCGTCTATCCTTAGTGGTAATTTTTTTTTTTCAAAACACATTAGCAGGGCAGGGGTAGGGAGTTTATGGTTCACCTTGTGATTTATTTTGACTGGAGGATAAGTGATAAATATAGAATTATCTGTAATTTTTGTTGTTGTATTTAATGCACGTTCTTCGGAAAAATTAAAAGTGTTACTTTAAAAGTAAAAAAAGCTCGATCCCTCGTTTGATTTTTTTTAAACTCGTCGTTTTTTCGTACATTATGTTTAATACTTATTGTAATGTTGAAGTAATGTGTATGTTCTAGGATTTTGTTAACTAAAATTAGAGAGAAAACATAAATACTATGTACACCCTTTGTCTTTATCATTTTTTGATTTTATACCTGCCCAAGTGGGTTGGAAAAGTACTGATTTTCGTTAAGTATGAGTTCAAGGAAATTGAAAACCAGGCAGTATAAGTCGATCATTATCAAAAAGCGGCTCTGTTAATCAATTATTATTTGTAAAGAGATGCAACTCGTAAAAGTAAATACCTATATTTCACGCTATACAGATATCACAAGTGATATTTCTAATTATTAATCATGTTACCATTCAAAGTCAATAACTCGATCAAAGTTCAGAGTATTTCTTAAATCAAGTTGGAAGAAATATCGATAAGTGGAAATGAAAATATAAGTAAAAGTTTTATTGTTATTTCTTGATGAAATCGTTGTGTAAACAAGTTTGCTTCAAATTATCAGCGATATTTATTTATAACTATTATTTGTATTATTACTTATAGTGTAAACATACGGCTTCATGGTCGCAAATAAGCAATAGCAAGGCGGCTTGTGTATGTGAAACCACTGAGTCATCTTAACCTACCAATTTAAAAGAAATCTGATGTCGACAGTTTACATAAAATCTTCCGACTTCTAGGCCCTAAGCAGGTCAATGAAATCTATTATGTGTTGAAGAAAAAGTTTGATCAGTTGTATAAATTGGGCTTTACTCAGTTTATCCCTTTAGTGGGTAGAACTGTTGCTATGTAGGTAAGGATGCAATTGGCTTAGTTTGAGTAATGGTATGTATACCAATAAGTCACCGCCCATCAGAGTGATTGTCGACTTAACTCTTTAACATCCACTGATACAGAAAAATAACAAGTGTATTACACAAAGTATAATTCTCCTCATGCACACTAAGCCGATTGAATTCTTATGCGAAAACAGTTCTTGTATCTCTCTTGTCTCCCCTTTTGTGACAATATCTTACGTCGATACATCCTGTAGAGAGTGGAGAGTTTAGAGTCTAGACGGAGTTAAAAGGAACCGTATATCGTATGTAAAACTGAACCTTGTTTACAAGTCATTTATGGGATAATAGCCGATATATGTGCTTGTCAATATCTCAGAAAAGCGATTTATTTGGAAACACGCAAATACCTGGAAATTTATATATTTTTTTACCAAATACGGTGTGGTATTTACTAAACGTTTGATAGATGTATGTAAATGAAATATATTTATATATAATTGACAAGTTTACACTCGCACGTAGTACTCACAAAGGAAATTATTTCGTTGTCTTATTATCAATAATAATGTTGAAGTGAAGATAAATTGCATCGCGATGTTGATAGCGACATTCGTCGTAGGTCATACCGCTCCTATTTACAAATAAATATCCTTTATTCAGTAATCTTATCTTCTTTATCACCAAGCAAGTGATATTATGTACAAGTAGAGAAAAAATTCAATTTTTAATTTACGAAAATGTTTGTACATTTTTTAAATTATTATTAAAATGTCTTAAAATTCATTCATCAGACGGTTCCTGTTAAACGTTAACTTACTTATTTAAAAATTCGTTCCATACCGTTTGCCATTCCTCAAAAATTGATTCACGAAATTTTCAATATGTCTAAATGATTTTTGATATTCTGGTACCAAAACTTTGACTAGACCATGGCTTGAATGTTCGCGCCGTTTTTGTTTAAAATTGCCTTATTTTTGTCATCGCTTCATTTATTGACATTATATATGTGCTATTCCTTCTCTATTTATGATTATTCTTTTTTTGTTTCGTGTTTTATATGAATGGACTTTTTTTTGTACAGTTGGACTTAAAGAAGTTTTGTGTTCCAATTTATAAAAAAACAAGAAAAACTAAAACAATCAATGTGCGGCCTGCATTCCATCTCCTGCATGTCTTTGATTCGTTCCATACCGTTTGCCATTCCTCAAAAATGATCCACGCAGTTTCAATATGTCATATGTATATGTATATTGATATCCAAAAGTCGAAGTAATATTAAAGAAGATCATCAAATTTGATATTTAAGAATCTGAGAAGAATTCAGACTTGTTGAAACAACAAAAGTTAGTTTTTTTTTGTTAGTGAAAAAACCGTCTCTGACCGGTTAGTAGCTGAGTGTACGCGCGTCGTATTCTCACCCGGGCGTTGTGGGTTCAATTCCTCTGATAGCTAAGTCCTCCATCATTGCACATCCATTAGGAAGATATGAAATCATTGCCCAAAGGAAGTAATCATGTGTGAAACCATCACCCTTGGATGAATATTAACTGTATTTTATTGAATAGCAGTGTCGATAGGTACATGTCATTTTTTTATTAATCACCTTCAATACGGTTTTTGCGTCTTGGCTAACGTATTTAAGATTGTTTTGATTTCTTCCCCACAGCTTAGTATCCCATATACCTAATAATTGACTGGCAAGATGCGTAGTAAGCAATTGGAATGGTTAATGTTCTAATAGACGGCCTCCGTGTTCCAGTGGAAAGACGGTCGACTACGAATCCAGAGGTCGCGGTTTCAAACCCGGCGTGCGCAAATACGTTTTATTTAATTAATATGTGTCACAACAAATTTAATTCGTACAAAAATAATACACAGTATATTTGCGGCACATTCCAGAGTGGTAGATACCCTAAGTATTCAGAATCGAAACGTTGCTTCGGGTGGTTTTAGCCGGGTTTTGGTCACCAGATCTGAATGGCCAGGTTCTTCCCAACCTACCTCTTCCCCATATTCTTCCCCTCCCCGCTACTTTAAGCCTCACATTATACCTCAATCGGGGATGCCATAGACCTACTGGTGGTTGGGACCAGTTGAGATTCTTGTGCGGTATTAACTATTAAAAAATATTAAAAAAACAGTGTTTTCCACTGCGAAATGTACATTTTCAAGATAAATTGTGAAGGTAACAAGTCATTTAAATATAAAATATCTCGCAAACACGTGTCTGCAAAATAATTGTTATTTTGTTAAAAAAAATAATGATAATAAAAAATAAAAATTATAATTATTATTAAAATAATTGTTATTGTATTTATGACCTTTCAAACGCAAATTTATTATATGCCTTTTATATCGTACAATATAGTTGTGAATGATGAATACTTGGAGCAAGTGGATGAGTTTGTGTATTTAGGAAGTATGTTTACAAGAGACGGAAAGGCTGATAAGGATATTGAAAGAAGGGTGAATGCAGGAAACTCCATTAATGGAGGACTGAACGCTGTTGGGGCAAATAAGAAATTGTCCAAAGAAGCGAAGCTAGCAGTCCACAATGGAGTGCTTATACCAACCCTGATGTATGGCAGTGAGGCATGGAACTGGCAGAGGAAGGATGAAAGTAGACTGAATGCTGTGGAAATGAGATCTTTGAGACGGATGTGCGGTAAGACCATGTATGACCGTATTACAAATGTGGATATCCGGAAAGAATGCAAGGCGGATATGAGCGTAATGGATATGATCAAGAAAGGGACGCTTAGATGATTTAAGCATGTAGAGCGAATGAACGAAGAAAGGAGTGTGAAAAGAATATATGATGCGAAAGTGAATGGAAGAAGAAGTCGAGGACGCCCGAGAAAGACATGGCACGATCAAGTAAATCAAATACTTGAATCGGGTCATGTGAAGAGTCAGAATAACAGAAGAGTATGTATGAGACGATGTATGAATGTAAATGAAGCAAGAAGTGTGTGCCAAGACAGAGTTGTATGGCGGTCCGTCCTCTCTGCCTACCCCTGCGGGGAAACGGCGTGAAGGTTAGTTAGTTTTTTTTTTTTAGCCTTTTAAATCCCCTTGTGAAATCTGTGCTCATTTTTCCACCAATGTGTGTGTACCTCTGTTCCAAAATGCACCACTGTCGGCAGTCGGCAAGCGGTCAGCGGGGCATGTTAAATAAAAATAATATTCTGTATTAAAGTTTTATTTCACCTTCGGTGCACTTTATTTCTATATTCAGG
The DNA here is from genome assembly GCA_022651775.1 of Drusus annulatus. Lineage (NCBI taxonomy): Eukaryota > Metazoa > Arthropoda > Insecta > Trichoptera > Limnephilidae > Drusus > Drusus annulatus. Next base: position 21,412 of record JAGWCC010001193.1, on the reverse strand, counting down.
GTGCTCTTCTTACATAAGATATATCATAGTCGGAAAGGAAAAAGGGCTGAAGCGCCATTCTGGGATGGTTACACCAGAGCACTTAAACGTTTTTTTGTTGTTTTATAATAAAATTAACTCAATCCCCTCACTGAATTACCGAAGCGACAAAAAGCTAAAAAGTCCCAAACTTGTGTCGCTTGAGTCAAGTATGCTATGCTTAATATATTTTAGATGGCTGAAGGGCCACAAATGTCTTCAGAATCAAACGAGAGTCAGAGCATTCGATGCAGAAAAAATAAGTGATCAAAACTTCATATTTGACTCATTTTTGACCAGAGTGTCGCTTAAAACCTTTGTCTTTCCAGCGACGATATTTCAAAATTGAATTGTTAATTTCAGTAGAAGGAGAGAAAAAATGAGCTTATTTCGGGCACACAGACACGCTCACAACAAAGAAGTGATCAAAACTGCATATTTAACTCGTTTTTGATCAAAGTGTCGCTTAAGCCGTTTTACCTTTCCAGTGGTACTATACCCATGAGTATACCTATGTTCATACTTTGTAAGTTATTTTAACGTTTCGAACAAAAAGTTGCCTGCAGTACTACAATTATTATCGTTTTTACTATTTTGGAATGTTAAACTTGTATAATAATAATAATAAATGGATAACTTTTATAGCGCCGTTCTTATGGGAAAATCACCTCAAGGGCGCTTTACAAATTATACATAGATAAAGTGAAATATTTACTTTAAACAAACTCAATTTCAGCGCGGGTCCCAACTCCTGGGCAAATTGATTTGTATCCTTGGAGTAACAACGTATGGAGAGAGAGCTAATTATTTTTACCCAACCTATACAAACTTGCAATAAATTACTTTCTCTGAGTTTTTACGTCGTACACCACGAGAGAGAAAGAGACAACACATATAACACACCGCTTTTATGTACGGTCGCGATGATCTTGGGCTCCTGGGTCACCGCTGGACTCCGCCCACATTTTTTGTTATGCCACTAAACTTGACACAACTAAACGGTTTTTTAGATTATATGCTATATTTTTGTTAGTAACAATACTGTGAAAAAGTGGTCATACGAATAAACAAAAACTCTATGTCAATACATGATATGAATGATTCAATTAAACAAATTTATAACTTTATTCCACTTTTATTTTATGACTGGACCGGTTTCAGCCTATGACGGCCATCTTCAGTCTGAAGTCAGTTATACATTTGTTTTATTAAATCATTAAAATGGAATTCCACCACGAATTAACAGTTTCAAAATTAGAAATAATGATATGAATGGATGTATAAATACCCTAGCCTTAGTCTTAGCCACGCCTAGGTCCGCCGAGTCCGGTAAAAATCATCAAAAACTAACTACACTGCCTTAGATAGATACCACTCTATATACTCTAAGTTTGTACCACTAAATACACCCCTGTCTATTGAAAACCTCCCTAATCCATTTACTTCATAAATAATCGAACTTTTCTTGCGAAATAATTGTTTCCGCAGATCTTAGTGCCGAGTCGAACACCAGACACGGCAATTAAAATAATTTCTCCATACCACGACCTATTCAAATTTACTCTGCTTTTGATTCTATCACTTTGCGGTGGCATTAAAATAATTATTTTTTAACATTCCCTGGGAAGACTTAGAGGTACCCATCATTAGTATTTAACTCTGTTGAGACTGAGAAGCACAAGAGTGTAAAGAGTAATCTTATTTTGCACTAAATAATTCTTGAAATAGTTGACACCATTCTTCAGATAGGTACCTATACATAAATCACTTTTTTTGTTACTGGCTTACAATATTATTTTTTTAAAGCATGCTATTCTATGTAGTTTTTTATATCTTAACAATAAAATATTTTTTCATCTTTAAATAAATAAAAATAAGCTTTGCCGTCCTGAAACTTGCATAGCTTTTTTCCCTCTAAAATATCAAACTACCGATGAAAAAGCATTTTGTTCATTTTGTTATGCTAAACGGCTTATCAAAAAATTGATAAAACGCTGAGACGGGCCGAGAAACAATGGCTAATTTAAAAAAAAACTATCTTAATGGTGCTGAAAGTTGATTTGTGACGTTATTAAATGAAACGGGGTTTCAAACACCTAAACCTAATAATGATTATTTTGTCGGTCACACCTTTTTGTTTCATATAATATTAATGAGAATTTGTTAAGGACATTTTGATAAAATTGTATGTTTTTATCTCTCGGTCGATAAACAATTTTTTTTGTGCTTCATACCAATAAATAAAAATTATTATTATTATTGTAAAATAAAATCTACACTAGCGATCCTATCGAAATACTTTCGAGCTTTTGGTTTCACCCCAAGATAAGCGTCGGTAAAACAGATTGATTTTTATTGTCTCAGCCCTAGTTCCGTGGTCCTCCGAGAGATGGCAGTAAAAAAAAGCTTTACTTACCCAAATGTTTGCTACTAAACCAAGCGGGTAAAAAAAGTAAAAAGTTTTACCAGAGTGGTAAACATTTTTTATATGTTATTTTAACTAATGCAATCGACTATCTTAAAAAAAACAATTATTGGTTTATGATCGTTAATTGAATGTAACGTTCAAAAACTTATTTATTTTTTACTAACTAACCATCACGCCGTTTCCCCGCAGGGGTAGGGGAAAGAGGACGGACCGCCATACAACTCTGTCTTGCCACACACTCCTTGCTTCATTCACATTCATATCTCGTTTCATATATACTCTTCTGTTATTCTGACTCTTCACATGGCCGGATTCATGTATTTGATTCACTTGATCGTGCTATGTCTTCCTCGGGCGCCCCCGACTTCTTCTTCCATTTACTTTCTACTAATAAATAACATAATATTTAAAAAAATACCAGCAGTGGTAGAGCGACGAGCTCCTTGACTTCGAACTTAGGACTCGCACGTTCGAAAACCGGCGTGGGCAATTTTGTTTTCTATACACATGGGTTACATAAGTGAAATATTTGAAAAAATATTCCTGTATTTGCACCTCGCTTCAAAATATTAATACTCCTAGTATCGCCCTGTTTGAAAGCACATCATTCATTATTGAAGTGTTGCACGAAAGGGATTCAACTATGTGTTCCTCCTTCTCATCTCCCACCCCTCCCTTATTTTCTTTATCCTAAAAACTCTCCTCAAATAAGAATGCCATAGTTTCACTGTCTCCGGACACTTAGATCTGCCAAATCACGTTAAAATAATGATACATATTGTCGACATTTATCTATGATTGTCGTTTCCAGATGTGAAGTTACTACGTTATTTTACGCAATTGTATGATTCCTTTTTTGAAAATTTGGTCTATGTTACTAGATAGTATCGTATTGTTGTCATTACGGTTACAATTTTTTTTATTTATGTTTCGGCATAATTAAAATTCGAATAAAATAATATCTTTGTAAAAGACCACAGATTTTATTTTAATTTTTGCCTGTTTCTTTTCATATTTTCTGTCTCTTTCTCTCTGTTCCTTTGTTTTAATTTTAAATGTTATTATTTTATTTTCTCACCGTTTACTCATTTCATTTTATAAAATGTATATATAACCACACACTTTGTATTTTTTGTAAAGTTTAATTTTGTACTCCTGATGATGCTTAGGCTAAGCGAAACCGATCGGACATAAAAATTAAAATTAAATCTCGTGGTCTTATACAAATTTATTATTTAATTTTCATTATATTGTTGTAAGAGAAAGCAACATATAATATGAATTGAAAAGGACAAAACGATAAGTAATGATAAATTTATGAGTTCACGGGAAACACACCTAATATATTTTTTCTTAGTTTAATTTTGTAATTTTGTTGTAGTTAGGCTAAGCGAAACCGATCGGTCATAAAAAATTAAAATTAAAATCCTTGGTATTTTGTAGAGTTTTGTTGTTCATTTATTTAATTATATTTTTAATTAAGTTTTAGGATTAAGCGAATTTAATTTTTCTACATGTCATGCACTATATTTGTATGTGATAATTTTGATTCCCTATGAAATAAGTGAGGTTCGAGTCGGAATATGTACAGGGTTATTTGCAAAGATAAATAAGATCGTTAAGATGTTTCTGAATACAGTCAATTAATTAAACAATTAAATTCATATTGAAAGGGGGTATTTTTAAAGGTATATCCTACTTTATTGTCTCCGGATATAAAAAGTGGGAGTCAATTAAAATCATTAATCAGTCACAAAATAAGAGTCACCAGCATCAAGCTATAACATACATTCCACCACTAACTTTAAGGAACCAGAAAAATAAGAAAATTAATATCCAAGTCGGGTTAAGAAGAATAATAAAATGAGTTTTTCTACGTTCCATTCGTTCTCGTACTAAAATAGCAAAAACAATGACTGCTGGCGGAAATAATGTAATTATACTATAAATTCTTTTAGGTTGATTGTAGCTTAATAAATGTTATCTTTATGTGTTGTTTGTTCAATTGTTAATCAGATAAGCCTCCATTGTTTAAGCTGCATAAATGTTTATGAACGACTTTGAATTGAATAAAGAAGTGATTAAAGGAAATATAGTTTGCAAATTTTATTACCAGATTACAGTTTTGTGCTTTTCCTACGAGGTGAATAAATGCAATTGCGTTTTCAACATTGTCACTTTGTGGATATCATGAACTTAAAATAAAAACTTTCGTGCTAGACGATTTTTGGTCAGATTTTGTTATTTTAGTGGTCGCATATGATTTCGTTTTATCGCTTTCTGGAATTGCAATAAACTAAAATGCTACTCTCACAATAATTGTTAACATGAGTAAACAATCAACGGACAAACGCAACGGGAGTCATTTTTTTTAATAACCTTTTAAATTTACTTTTTATGGGAGGTAGAAGACCTAGGCGCACCTTCTCCTTCTATGCACTTGAAATGAAAATATAATATAATAAGTATTTAGCAACAATCAATTAGAAATAAAAATTAAAAAAAACGTAAGGAATAGAAAAAACACAAGCATGTATTTATGTCCGCGTAACATAATTGCATATTATATTCTTTTAGATTTATAGGTCAGATCTTCAATTGAATCTTAGATTTTGCTATGATTTTACAAGAATTTGGCACTATTGTGGAGGACCGTTAATATACTGTATAATTTTGGACTGATAAATTATTAAAAACAAAACATGGAGTTCTTCAAAGTTAAACACAAAAACCGTGAATAAAATATGTATTTTCGTGGAAAGCAATCACTTTGTGGTTTGACATATTTAATGTAAATTAAATAATAACTTAATTTTTATGACCGACCGGTTTCGCTTAGCCTAAGCATCACCGAGGTGTACAATTAACCAAGTTAAAACAAAAAAGTTTAATTTTGTACCCTGATGATGCTTAGGCTAAGCGAAACCGGTCAGTCATAAAAATACTATACAATGTTACTATTTCATTTTCATTGATAAAATATATATCTTTTTCGATTCTATCAGCTTCAATTCGGGCATTCTTCCCATTCGTGTCCTACGATTATTATTATAAAAGCACTACTTATGCTTGGCCCGTAAAACATTCATGATTTTTTTTTAAGAAAGACAAACTTTCCCGGGTCGCAAATAACCTAACAATATTTTTTAATCTCACAATAAGAAGCGGAAAATGTTGCTTATGCAATGATGAAGGACTTAGCTAGCAGAAGAATTGAACCCACGACGCCCGTCGCATTTGTCAATTTTACTACTGACCCATGAACCTCGATAGGTTTTACTCAGAGTCATTCATATGCATCACTCCTTATTATTAAGTCTCTGTTTCTAGATAAATGTAATGAGTCCTTATTCAAATAAGTGATTGACTTTGGTTTGGCGGAAATGAATAATAAAGTAATACCGTAGACTGATTTGTTTTGATTTGTGAATTTATTCGGTGAAAAATAAACAATCTCGGTTCAGGAAGTATTAAACTGACTGGCAGATGGGAATTTTAGATTTTGCAAATTGACGTCATCGCTTTTCTCTCAAATCGGTATAGTCACGCTTCTAGAGATTGTCTTCTTAGTGCTTTACACTTATACAGTTATGTTTACTGCATAGCCTACTTAGTACTAATGCATTTATCGTTATCTTTTATTTTATTAACCTTTTGCAATGACATACTTGTGTCACTTTTAACGCGTTTGTTACTTTTCGCCAATCTTTCTCAATTGCCGTACTTTTCCAATTATTCTTTATCACTGTTTTCCACTGTATCGATACCTGAGTGTCTGATTTTACTTTATTTTATATTTAGATTTTGAAAGATATTGTCGCTGGAAAGGCAAAAGGGCTTAAGCGACACTTTTTTCAACAATGAGTTAAATATGTAGTTTGATCAGTTTTTTAGAAGAAGTCGAGGACACCCGAGAAAGACATGGCACGATCAAGTAAATCAAATACTTGAATCTGGTCATGTGAAGAGTCAGAATAACAGAAGAGTATGTATGATACGATGTATGAATGTAAATGAAGCAAGAAGTGTGTGCCAAGACAGAGTTGTATGGTCCTCTCTGCCTACCCCTGCGGGGAAACGGCGTGATGGTTAGTTAGTTAGTTAGATCAGTTTTTTTTCTCCATCGAATGCTTGGACTCTCGTTTTGCTGTAAAGACTTTTGTAAACCTTCAGCGATCTAAAATATATTTACCATTTGGGAGAAGGCTTAACTCAAGCGACACAAATTTGGGACTTTTTATTGCTTTTGTCGCTTCGGGTAACTCAGTGAGAGCATTGAGTAAGCTGTGTTAACTTTTTTTTCAAAATCCAACCGTTTACTGAAGACTTGTGAATTTTATTATAAAACAAAAAAAAACTTTAAAGTGCTCTGGTTTAAACTTCCGGTGACGATATATCCTTCCTCCTACAAACAGCCCTATTGGCGTATATACCTATTAACAATAATACATGAAATGATATCGTTCGCTTTGCTTTCAGTTCGTAATGGATACTCCTGCGTACCGGTGGCGCTCTCCGAGGGTCTGGACATCCGCCTCAACACCGCGGCCACCCTGATCAAATACACCCCCACCGGGGTGGAGGTCATCACCTCCAGCGCCAGGAACCCTTCTGCAGCCCCGGTCACCTTCAAAGGCGAGTAAAACCTGCAGCTGAACATATGTAGTGTTCGACACATTTCGATCTTCGTTTTCCCATCTCTCTTCCCTTTCCCTTTCCCTCTGTCTCACAACATTCCTCAAATTGAGGTGCCACCGTCCCATTGGGGGTAAAAACTCTCATGAAAATCATCTTGAATCCTTTCATTTTCATGAAGCAATGACAAAATATAGACAAAAATATACATTTGAAAGAACATTCAAGTCATCTGATAAGACCTGCCAGGTAAGTATGTTACTGTATATTTTCTTATTTAAACCAAAAATTAATATGTAATAATAGAAAATAAGATCTGTATAGCGCCCTTAAGGTGATTTTTCACAAAAACGGCGCTATACAAATCATCCAAATATTATTGTTAAGACTGAACAAGGTTTTCGGAAGAGTCGTCAAGAAATGACAAAAATCATTTAGACTGGTACCAAAAATTTCAAGACCATGACTTAAGTTAACAAGTCTTGACATTCTGGACAGTGGAGTATGATACCCATAATTAGTAGAGTGATGATTGAGGAACAGCGATTCATTGTTTCTGTTCTTCAACAGGTAAGTTAATAATACAATTAATAATTTTGAAAATGCAAATTAAATCAAAGTCTTTCCTACGCTTTTCTAATGAAGGAATTTTCAATGTTTGTTCGATTTCATCATATGAATAATCGTCTCTTTCTTGCCATAATCTTCATGCAATTCCGCGTAACAAGCGATGTTATATGGATTCAATATGATGAATATTAACAGTATAGAAAGGAGACCAAATAACACTAACGAGCAGTTAAGAGTTTTAAGGGTCTTTATATTCTTAAAGTCACATAAAAATGTACCCAAAAATCTATGTTTTAGCCAGATTTTCTCGTTAACGTATATTTCAATTATTTCTAAAATATGAGCTTATTTTGACACAAATTTTCTAAATGATCTCTTCAGGTTTTCTATCTTAAATATTCGCCATATTACGTGCTCAACTCATTGTGTCCACCGTGTAAGTGTAGAAATAAAATCACGGTTTCGTTATGTTATTTGTATAGATCGAACGTAAAAAAATATTTAGGCACCGGCACGTATTCAAATTTACAAAGACAGAAATTCTGGACTTTGCCACCAAAACCCATCCCGAGAAGATTGGCTGTCAGTAGGATAATTTTATTTTAAGCAAAATGATGAAATTGAAAGTAGGTAGTAAGGGGTTTTGACGGCAGTGCAACGGATTCTTTGAGAGAATCGTTCTCATTTACTCTTTGTATTTATTCTAAAACCTACTGCCTATAATAATTCCCAAATTTTGAAAGAGCGGGGGGCTTAATTGGTCCGGTATTCTGTATGCCGAATCGTCTTAACATGAGCATGAAATGTGTACTATTTTTATAACAGGGATGTACAAGAGTAGTTTTTTGTAACGTCACCGTTTAGTAGTTACTATGAAGGGCAGAAACAGAAATAGTATTGTAAGAAAAAAGATGTACTACCCTACCTACTTGGAAATACATATTTTGTGGGTTTGGACTAAAAATTCAAGTGGTGAAATGATTGATATATTTATAAACATTTTTAAAACCATAAACAAAACTTCATTAATAATAATAATAATGATAATTTGTATAGCGCCGTTTTTGTGAAAAATCACCTCAAGGGCGCTGTACAGATCTAATTTTCTATTATTAGATATTAATTCTTAGTTAAAATGAGAAAATATACAGGGACATACTTACCTGACAGGTCCCATCAGATACACACTTATTAACTTAAAATTAAAATTATGATTTTTATTTTTCATTTATTTATTTATATTTTATTTATTTTTTCTGATTTAGGGCATGGAAGCGAAATTAAAACAATGGACTTTATGAATTTGTCGTACAGTACAGGATTTGGTAAAAAAATTGTATATCTAAAGGTGATTCGTCGAGAGACAGATTATATTGAGATTCTTTTAATGAAAAATAATCTTATATTTCGCATTCCTTAGATACTTTGGCTTTTTTATATCACAACATATTTGATGTAGATACAGAATATCCGGGTTCGCGACTTTGACCTTTTTTAAGGTACAAATATTTTTTTTCTTTGTTTTTTTTTTTATATAAGTAACATGATGAATTATTAATTCAAATGTTGACGTATTATCATTGTAAAATATTATCTGCCCAGATTACTAAAAATGATAATTACATTACGTCAAAACAATTATATTTATGCAATGAATTTAGATTTCATATTATTTAAGAGCTATTCGAGAAAATCAATTAAAAAAAAACCATCAATATGCATGTTGAACATTTTTTGAAACAGAGGTATACACAAAAAGTGGTACTTAATCGTTCATACAACATACTACTACTAGGAGCTTGTTAACTTCGAACAAAGTAAAATTCATATAAATACCTACACAATTTATAATAAGGATTATGTATTTTTTTTTTTAATTTCCAGGAATACGATTCTAAAAGAAAAAGGATAACATCTCAATTTATCTCACAGATTCAAATGATATTAGACACTTTTCAAAAATTTTGAAATCATGCTTTAATTCTCTGTACCTCTATTTATTAACTATTAGAGGCTCCGCACACGGGCAACCGAAATCCAACTAAAACTAGTAGGCGACAGCAGTCGCAAACTAGTTGGCGACCAAAATTTATTCTCTGCTTCAATATGAAGAAATCTGCGGCTGAGGCTCATTGAATGCTCTCAAATACTTATGGTGAGGCCGCTATTAGTGAAATAACGTGTCGTGAGTGGTTTCGACGCTTCAAGAACGATGATTTTAACCTCGAAGATCGACATAGCGGTGGAAGAGCGAAACATAAGAAAAAGAAGAAAAAAAAGAGGAAGAGATCGTTATCGAAAGCAATTAATGCGTTTGAGACGAGTATTGAAAACAAACTGCCGCAATACAACGAGAGACACGATAAAATAAATTGCCACTATGATAATGCTCGACCCCATGTTGCGAAAGTGGCCAAGACATGCTTGGAAACGTTGAAATTGAAAAGTCCTACCCCACCAGCCGCATTTTCCAGACGTTGCTTCTTCTGACTATCACTTGTTTCGATCAATGGCACACGACTTGGCTGACTAGCACTTCGGTCTCACGAAGAAGTAAAAAATTGGATCGATTAGTGAATCGCTTCAAACGATGACCAGTTTTTTCAACGTGGGATTCGTACGTTTCCGAAAGATGGGAAAAAGTGCCAGCGATGGACAATTCTTTGAATTATACATTTATAGCCAGTTTTTATAAAAATTTCAGAAAAAACGGCGGAAGCAAAGTTGTACACCTAATTTTATCATTATATTAGGAACACAAACAAAATATTTACAGAAACATGTTTAAAAGTATTATCAAATAAAAAGATGAGTGTAAATATTTCAAAATTAATGTGTTCGCAGCATACATTATAATATTTTAATTAACAAAGTATAATACACAAACGCTGTGTCAATTACCTACGCGCAACATTGTGCCAAGGTAATTGACACCTGATGCACACAACAATAATGACATGGTGGCCAAACAAATAAACCATAATTATCTAAAAAAACGTTGCAGGCAAATGACACAAAATTATTTTTATTTTTCATTGTTTTATATTTTTTTAAAGTAATCAATTTTATCATGCATATTATATTTATGTAAAAAAATCATCAGATATAGCTGTTTGTATCATATTTTTAAAGGAAGTGAGTGAATTTGAGAATATATCGATTTTGTGAAATTTGCCAAAAACATTGTTTAAACGAGACGTTCTTGACACAACATTAAAATATCCCGTATTATTTACGCGGACATCTGTCCAAAATATATCGAAATTTCTTGTGCATCTGGGTCTGATGTGAAACATAATTTTACTCACTAAATCGCTATCAACAAGGTTATTAACAATTTTAAAAGACATAGTTAAGTCTATTATTTTTCTTCTTTTGTGCAAGCTATCGAATTGAAAAAAAAAAATGAGTCTCTGCTGATAGCTATTCAATAAAAGATGAACACCAGATCGATAGGACAAAGATACGTAAGAATTTATTATGAATTGATTCAACTCTTGTTATATATGTCGTGTAATGCGGATTCCAGACAATTACTCCATAATAATTATAATATTTGGACGATTTTTATAGCGCCGTTTTTGTGAAAAATCACTTCAAGGGCGCTGATTCTATATCTATGGCGATTCAATAAAAAAATCACCAAAAATATTTTCATATGACCGGTCGGAGAACGCGTCGGATTCCCACCCGGGCGTCGTGCATTCAATTCCTCTGCTGGCTAAGTCATCCATCATTGCACAAGCAACATCTTCCGCTTTTTATGATGGCAGTAGAAGTTTTTCAAATATTGTCAGGTTATTCGTAACCCGAGAATGTTTGTCTTACTTTTGAAAAAAAAAAAGAAGAATAATATGTCGTTTGCAGGTGACGTTGTCCTCTGCACCCTGCCGCTTGGCGTGTTGAAGATCTCCGTCGCCCCGGGCTCCCTGCAGCAGAACTGCGTGCGCTTCCAGCCACCCCTGCCGGACTGGAAGGTGCGCGCCGTCCAGCGGCTGGGCTACGGCAACCTCAACAAGGTGGTGCTGTGCTTCGAGAAGATCTTCTGGGACCCCAACGCCAACCTCTTCGGACACGTCGGCACCACCACTGCCAGTCGAGGTACCCTAGTCTCATCTCATTTCCTTCCAGAGGCAATGTCGGTAATTTGGAATCGTTCCCGAGCCCGACTGCAGATCCCGAGCAAACAAACGACAGTTCACATCGACTAAATTAAGCATGTTTAGTCGACGTGAAGTGTCTTTTGTTCGTTGGGGATCTGCAGTCGGTCTCGGAAAAAATTCCAAATCACTCAAAAACAGCTCGAACCTATATCGATGTTTCGTGTCAATCAAACCCCAACATCGACAAGATACATTTTACTAGACGACATTCGTTAGTACGAACCCAGATCGCCAATCCGTTATTATCACTAACAAGATAAACTAATAGAGATGTGGGCGTGCCCGTGTGCCATAAGTAATTTTTTTTTATCTCCGGTATTTCAAAGAAACAAATATTGAATTTTTTTCTTGAACCGGCAAAGATCACACTTCTAATCTAACAGTATTCGTTTAATCCATGGTTTTGATGATTTTCTCAGGGGAACTATTTTTGTTCTGGAACCTGTACTCCGCCCCAGTTCTGCTGGCCCTGGTCGCGGGCGAAGCTGCCGCCATCATGGAGAACGTCACCGATGACGTCATCGTCGGGAGGTGCATCGCCGTGCTGAAGGGAATCTTTGGTCAGAACGCTGTCCCGCAGCCGAAAGAGTGCGTGGTCACAAGGTCAGTGTCAAGGGCTTACGCTGCGTTGTTTTTATTTCTCCCTGATAAGTAATTAACCAATTTAAAATTGATTCAAGGGAGGTAGCAACCCTGTCTGCTCCCTCTTTCTTGTCGGAGTCTTAATTTCACGTGTGCTTAAAATATTTTGACAACTCACAACGATGTCATAGGCCGAGGTTTCTCTTAAGGCATATGTCATATTTGCAGTAAAGAAATGAGTGAAACTTGGGTCTTGAGAGAAACCGTGTTGTAGGTGGGAAGAAACACAAAAGCTGACAAATCATCCTAACAGCCGAGCTGTTGTGCGCAATAACGAGTCAAAAAAGCAACTCGTTCTCATGCGGAAATGCCAATTTCTTACAAATGTTTTGTGGTCTTTTAACGTGTCTGCCGGATGTGCACCAGGTATCTACATATGATGCTAGTTGCTTGTGGAACGCCTTCTGTTGAAATACCCGTTGAACAAAACGCAGCATTCTTAACTGTGTGTTCCAATGATTGCTATCTATCCGTTAAAATAATATAATATAGTTGTTCGATCCAGAAACCGCGAATCGGTTTTTAAAAGACTTAAGTGAATTAAAATGGACTGTAAAACGATGTTCGATCCAGAAACCGCGAATCGGTTTTGGAAAGACTTGAATGAATTAAATGGACTGTAAAACGATGAGATAACTTGGTAAATTAACTTGATTGCATGTTGGGAGAATAGTAGGAGTTTGTGTCAATTTGCTCACCTGTTTCCGTGTCTGCGATGAGCGCCGACCAGTCTGCCCGACCGATGAATGTTGAGATGACGAGTCATCCTAGATGGATGTGAAACGAGGGCGCCATCCCTGGGTGGTCCCAGCGATGTGTATGCGAGTTGAATGCGATAAAGTGACTGGATAGCGGGATACGAATAATGCCGCTCTTGACATCTTTGCTTGTGTTTCGTTGTCGGGGGGTGGGGGTCATCGGCTACAGGCTGCTCAATACACTTTTATCCGGCCATACAAATAGTGCATGACATTAGAACAAATTGACAAGGAATGGGGTAGGATTGAACAGAAGACATCAGGTTAAGAATAACTAACAAATTGTTGATTTTAGGATCCAACAATAGTGATGTATCAAACGGATTGCCAGTTTTTGTCAATAGTTCTTCCTCGAGTACCTCAAGCAGTTGTGTACCTTATATCATCCTGGCTATAACTCGAATCCCTTCAGTCGATGGCTTATTTGTATGGGATCTTATGTTTCTATGTTTTATCTTATATTTTCGCCGAGGTGTGGTTTTATGCTTTGTTATTTGCCCGTTGTAGGTGGTACAATTTTTTTTTTAAATTGACAGGTGGAGGGCAGATCCTTTTGCCAGAGGATCTTATTCCTTCGTGGCTGTTGGCTCCTCTGGAACTGACTACGACCTGCTTGCAGCTCCCGTTGAGCTGAACCCCGGAAATCCAACATTGTTTTTTGCAGGTAGAAACGATTTTTATAAAGGGTTTTTAGGTTAGGCTAATTTTTGTAGCAGCATTTTTGTGAAATGTTACTTAATAGCAGAATGTCTTTATTTCATTTTAATTTATTTTATTTAAGTTGACAAGTTTGTAATTTGATTTTTTTAATGTTTTTTTTTCGGATACATAGTTTGGAGATAAAAATATAGTTTTCAACAATGTGTTTTTCTTTTTTTTTAAACAGATAGTACAATTTTTCTTTCTGCATAGCAGGAAATATATATTTTCTTTAGGGATTTTTTATCTTAAGGGTCGGCACCCAAAAATACACATATTTTGGCTTTATAATAAAAGCAATACTATAAATGATTAATTTGTAAATTCTATGTGTGTAGTTATAAAAATTACTAAGGTTTATAGTGAATAAAATTATTTTACTGTAATTTTTTAAATTGTATATGAAATACATACTGGAACTTCAGGTAAATCGCTCAAAATCCTTTCAGTGGTTTTCAAACTAACTTTTACTGACATTTAAGTATGTTTTTCATAGAATTTAAAGATTACAGCAATTTTTTTTATTCACTAGAAACCTTAGACATTTTCCTAACTGCCCATGTAGAATTTACAAAAAGGCATTATTTATAAATAGATAAGCATAATATTTATAATGAAGCATTAATGCTATAAAGTAATTTTTAATTTTAAGATTGTATTTTGGTTTGTTCGATCGTATCGAGATCGTATTTTAAGATCGTATTAAACGTACCTGGCTTTTTTCCACCTTTAGGAGAGCACACGATGCGCAACTACCCCGCTACGGTGCACGGGGCCTTTCTGAGCGGCCTGCGCGAGGCGGGCCGCATCTCCGACCAGCTGCTGGGCTGTCCCTACGCGCCGGCCGCCGCGGCCCGACCCTAGCGTAGGGCCACTCCACCCGAGCCACCCTACTCGACACACGAGACCGACGAATGACATCATTTTACAACTGTGTCACTGAAAAAATACCCTTTCTATGGCCTACCGCTAAAAATATCAACTTTAATATAGTTTCATACCATTTTTATAACGTTTAAACTAGCACGGTCAAAAGGTACCATTGTCATAATATCACCACGGTCGAAAATTACCTGGTTTAATTAAATCGCCTTTTTTCAGTATTGAGCTAAGAAAAAAGCACTCGGCGTCGTTTTGTATTGCATTGTATCGGAAATGTCAGGAGTTTTATTCCTAAGCTAAAATACCCGATTAAATTGAATGATCTTCTTGTCAAAGTTACATATAAGAATAATTACAAAAGTTGCCTATGAAATCACGGAAAACTGTACTGGATATTTGCCATACTTTTTACAAAAAATATCGTTCTGTTTAGTTTAGTATTTTTGTCTTATATTCAAAACAAAAGGCATCGCTTTCGTTCCTTGGAATAAAACTCCGGACATTTACCGATTCAATGAAATAATAGAAGACACGTCAATGCACGAAGCCATATTATTAATTCTTGTCGAAACCGACAAAGATGAAATGGGTAAGTCCTTTTTCTTTTTCGTCTTGGGTAATTTTAGGTTTAACCACAAAATATTTTTTCAGTGAGGAGTTTTTCAAAAAAGTATTTAAGTTCTCCTTAAACTTGTGTAGGTCTTCAAATGGTCAGTTCTTGATCGCAAACAACTATAGTAAGTTGTTTGTGGAGAAAATAAAATGCCATAACCTTCACGCTCAATTCCTTGGTTTGGCTAGGATTATACCAAATTAACAGGTTATGAGTTTTTACTTTACTGTGACTTTTTATGCTGATTCTCTGCCTTTTACTCTTTTAACTATTGGGTTGATATTTTCCTGTGTTATGTTGATGTGTTGATGCTTAGAATTGTGTATTATGGAAATGCTTTTAAACTAATGTAATTTTTCCAAAGTCTAATTTTTCTCATGTTTCTGGGCGATGAAAAGATACGTTTCATTGTTCCACTTATTTTAACAACTGTTATTCTGACATTTCTACTACTTTATCCAGAATATTGAATTCTCAGCTACATACATATGACTGTGTATATAAAACTAGTATTTAATGGCCGTTGTTTGTAATTTTTTCCTTAGCAGCGGCTAATTTAAGGAAACAACGACATATAAAGTGAGGTATCAGACATTTGGTTACATTTTTTTACTGCGGATTAACTTACCAAATGCTCTCATTGCTATCGACCCCAAATGACGTGAAAGTAAAACATAAAAAACGATTCACAAATTAAATGCTACCTCATTTTTTGACAAAAAATATTTGGTTTTATAATCTATAACGCATTAAATTCGCTGACTCCTAAAACTCCATAAACAGTTCGTCAAACAACTCGATCGGTTAGCTGAAGAAAATACATCACCTAACATGTACCAATTGTCCAAGTTACAGTAGGTCGCATTGGAAGCAGCAAGGTCGTGCTTTTGGACCTGGCTTATTTCAAATTATAACTCAACGGTCACTAAGTTGAATTGGAAACAGCAGTCATAAATCACTATTTTACCGACAGATTACATTTCGGCGATTCACTATGCCATTTGAAAAAAAAACGGAGGTTTGTATTCATTTTTGCCCATCTGTAAGTTGTTATTTGCTTAATCCTAATTAAACGTATCAGAAAAGTAAGCGTTTTTAGGGGTAATTTGGTCTTGATTTTAATCTCGTGAGCCGAGATATTTCTGCATTTAGAAGCAAACAATGTTTTTGTTTGTATTTGTCTTTTGTATTCTTTATTTTCCTTGTATTTGAAAATCTTGTTAAGTTGTATTTCTAAATTAACATTGATAATTAAGATTGTATTGTGTCCTGTATTTAAAAAAATAAACATTCATAATAAAATATTTCTTTTCAACAACTTTTTACGATTCTTATTAAAATATAGTACATTTGAAGTAACGACTCTTTCATAATTATATTCTAGCCTTTTCTGTCACAAGAAGTGGAACTCAGCCGCGCCCAACGTCGCAAATGTTTCTGTGGATCGAGGAGACGAACCTATGGAGTAAGTTTGGGAGAACCTTTCTTCTCTAGTCTGGTTATGATATCATTGAGGCCCTTGGGTTAACAGTCAATCAGCACCAGAATGGACTGGCTCAGAGGTATGCTGTATACTGTAATATATGATTTATCATTTCGATCCACAGAACGAAACTCCCAAGTGAAAACGTTGAAAATGTGTATTATTTTGGTTTATAGAAAGAAGCTAAATTGGTGAGTGTGATGAATGACATTATCAGAGTGTATACATTTTCACTTATTATCCTAAAATTTACGTTTTTTGATGTGATAGGATAGGTCTTTTGTAAAAAACATGAACGTCAGAGACATATTATATATGTATAGTTTTGTATATTTATAAAACCAAATAAAACTTCGGGAGTTGTGGGGACAGTTTAGGTATTGTAAATATACCCAAATTTTTTTATTTTTTCATTTGATTTTTTGTTACATATATTTTTTGAAAAAATAAAAAAGAAAAGATTACAAAAATAAGAACATTAAGTAAAAAGAAAAAAAAACCTATTATAAAGGATAAAAGAAATAAATAACAAAAAATAAAATAAAACACTTATATACTTAATGTTCTTAGTTTTATTTTTTGGCAAAAGAATATATTTATTATTATATATTTATCTAAATTATTATTATTTTTACATATATTTTTATTTTATTATTTATTTATTTATTTATTTCTTATGAATTTCTGTTCATTTTTTATTTTGTTTCTATTATTATGACAATGTATTGATATCAATTATGGAAGGTATTGCATTGCACTACTCCTGCATACCTTCCGGAAAAAAACTTTATTATTATATATATTATTATTATTATTGTATTGTATATAAATATATATATATATATATATATATACAATTCAATAATTGTAAATATGTTGTATGTTTTATTTGACAAAAATAAAATGACTTACAATGCCAATTAAAAAATAAGGCGGAACGCAAATTTCAACTAATAATTATTTATAGTCTTTGTGTCTAATTTGTAGAACTATTTTTCATAACTTAATTCAATCGTAACTGTACACATATATTTAGCAAAATAATATTTTTATTAAGATTAACACTAAGCGCCCTCGCGAGCAGATTTTGCAAACAGTTTCACACTATATCTGTCACTTTATATTTACATAGATTTGTTTTTAATAATTCACAGTCTTAATAATATGTATACATAATAAAACCATTTAAAATCCTGATCGTCATCATCAATCATGAGAGAAAAAGGTTCAGATATGGGCATAACAGTTCATGTTTACATTAACAGTTAAAAAAATACTAGAAGCCAAGGGTATAAAAATCTATATTTTTAAAATAATTGTTCTTAACTAGCTTATTTATAACTAATTGTTGAATGTATTTTTTGTGTGTTTTGGATATGTGTAGTTTGTTGTGATTTCTTGTGTTGTATTGGTGTATGTTGTGGTTTGTAATTAAGATAGATATTAGTTTTTGACCGGTGTTGAATTATATTCAAAATAGTGTTTTTATTTTATTTCAAAGGTAGGAATAGCGTTGAAGGGGAGTGTTTGGGAGAGTATGTTGATGTGTGTAACCCGCGTTAAACAGAATGTATTATATATAAATAATGATAGGGAACATAAACTTCAAACAGCGGTCGATAACTCATACGTCCTGCGGAGTAGTGCGGAAGTGCTGCGGTGAACTAGGGACATGTTTGGGATGCAGTCTTTAATTATGTACAACGTTCGCGTCGATAGAGCGCGCAGATTTAGAAAAATCTGCTGGTCCAAATTACCCGACCAATGTCCAATTACAAAAAAATACTTACACGAAATGGGAAAAAAAGAGCAACAGAGAAAGAACAGCTTATACATAATATTTGAATGAAGCAATGATAAAAACAAGTCAATAAATAAAACTTAGATTTATAAAACAAAAATCCACCCATTTGTATAAGCATGTAGGTATTTTTTTATAACTTTGTCGGTATGAAGGAATAATTTGAGTAATTTTTGTTGTCTGTATGGAAAGAAATGTTTTCCATTTTTTTTGTCGATTCCCATAGAAATAACGAAAGATGACGAACAATTTTTGGAATAATTTTCAAAATCCACACGTCTCCCGAAGATTGAATTATCAATCAAAAGTCTATCACTTTTAGTGTTTTCAAACCAGATTATCCTCCACGAATAATTTAAAACTTGTGCATAGATTTTTTCGCGTGCGGCCTCACGTGTGGCAGTCAAAATAATCGTTGTATAATCTACGATAAGTGCGTGTGTGCGGTTTCAAGAGAAATATATCTCTACCACACCTGTAAGAGCTTCACAGCAAGTTGGACATGTCTGTACCAACGGAGAGCAAACTTTGCATGTATTAACGTGGCCACAAGGTAAAAATATAACGTTTGATTTGCGCTTTTCACACTTCTTGCATACACCTGGACCAGTCTGGGATGAAGAATGAACTTCGATTGAGTCGGCGTTGAGGATGATTGGATGCTTTTGGGCATCTGGATATGCTATGAGCGGAGCGTGTTTGCACGTCAAAATACGGATCGGTCCGTCCTTTCGGCATGTTTGCATACAATCTTCAACATTTCGGATGAAATCATCGCCCTTTTTCAATGGAAGCATATGACACTGTCCCCGCTGTCGATGTAGAAGAAACCCGCTTCAGCGCACGCGGCAGGAGTCTGCTTCATGCCCGGCAGCCAGTTCTCGAAGGTTTCCAAGCGACTCCTGACATCGGAATAGTACGGGTAGCTAACGATGTCCTTTATAACGTGTACATTTACTTGCTGGGCACATTGCTCACTCCTTAAGTCTTCAGTTTTCTCGTGTAAAGGCAAAGGTCCCGCAACTGAACCCATTGGGATGATTTGTGTAGAAATTGATTCTGAAGTGTCAATGTCAAAATGTCAGTGTAACGTCAGTAATGTCAGTGCCGTGTGAAAACCTGGAATTATAGAAAATAATTAACATTTTACTGTTACAACGAAAAGTTTTGCGGATAATAAATCTGTGGATTTTATGGAAGCATTTAAAAAAATATTTTTCGTAAAATGCAATACGTTCGTTTGTAAAAATATTTTAAAATGTTTTTTTACGAATTGCATAATAATTATCCAAAGTCGATAACCAAGCAGTATGCCCGTTTTTTCTTCCTGGCAGTCGAAATAAACCGTTAGCGGTGCTACATATTTTTGTTTCGGTGACATTGTAGCGGTGATTTTAGGTAAATTTGATTTTATAATTTATTTGTAGCAATATTTTTGGTGGGGTTTATTTTTTAATCATGCGATATTTCGGTTAAATAAAAAATATATCATAAAATAAATCTTGTGTCTCCGATATCTACTTGGAACCATCGGTAACTGGTTCCAAAAGTAGCGACAGTCCATTTCAGATATTACCGATATGTAAATCACTACCGCTCTGTCAATTTCATCGTTTTGCTATACGAAAATAAACTCTAGAGAAAGCCTCTTTACAACTCATTCTTGAATGAATTTATGAAATGGAACGAGCTTGTGACTTTTAATTTCAAGGCACTCGTTCGTTTTTTAACACTTAACCCTGATACGGCCTCCTATAATAATCAGTGTCATATTATCAACGAGACAGTTTGACAATACTTTTGGAGGACAAAACAGCTAGTTATTTCCTAAGTGTAACGAGTAATAAATCAAATAAATATATACTTTTAACACACTTTTGTAAATATACCTAAATGCTAGCAATTATCAAATGATTAGAAATTGAGTTGTGAATAATAACCTAGCAACTGTCAGTGAAAAATATCAACAATAAATACATTATCATTCAGTAACAACCAACACTAAAACAACAACTACAACGAACACTTGCAAAAATATAAATATTCGAATATACAATGAAATGCCAAGACTATTAATTTTGTAAACATTTTGCTAGGTACTCCAATTTTTGTGTATTTGAATTTAAGTTATTAATAACTAATATACTATTTGTTTATATATATATAAAAAAAAATAAAAAAATGAAATACTTTCTTTGAAAAATTGTTCATATAAAACCAAATAAATAATACATATATATTAGTTATCAATAACTTTATTACTTAGATTATTTATATATATAAATTTAATATAAAATAGACTTTAATATATAAATGATAATTTTTTAATAATTAAAAATATTAAATATATAATTTTTTTTAAATACTTTTTTTGAAAAATTGTTCACATAAAACCAAATATGTGCCAGTGTTCAGTCCCATAATGAGTTTTGTTGATAACTCATGGGAGTGCAACTTCGTTGTATGTTTTATTTGAATAAAATATAGAAATAATTAATAGGGTGAAACGAAATAAATAAAATAAAATTACTTACAATGCCAATAAAGAAGTAAGGTGGAACCAACTAATAATTATTTACAGTATTTGTGTTAAATTTGTATTTCAAGTAAACTCTTTTTTATAATTATTTTAATCGTAAATGTACCAATATTTAAAAAAAAGTTTAATTCAAATACTCATTAAGTATTTGAATAAGCTTTAATTTAACTATAAATATTAG
>JAGWCC010001192.1:0-46149 GCA_022651775.1 Drusus annulatus | reverse complement strand
GCCCCCCGGGCACGTTATAAATTATTCATATTAACCAGTTTACATGAAATAAAAGCGTTAATTTCAGACATAAATAGTGAGATTTTAGATGTATATGCGTTAATTTTATACGTAAATATGTGATTTTAGATAAATTGATGCAAGTTGAACCTGTCGCTATCATAATATCTGAATTAAGGCCGTCAAAACTAGAAATAATATTTATTTTCATTACAAAACTAGTTTTTTTTTGTACATTTTGAGATATAACGATATTGTGGTGGTTGATACACTACTGCTTTTTAAAGAATATAATTAATAATGTCTACAGCGTCAATTATACGTGTCTTCGGAAGGCGAAACATCTATCACTGTAAATAGCACGATAAAAATAGTTTTAGAGAAGAACTTTTTTTTTATTAAGAAAATTTGTTTTTATTTTTGTAAAATATTTATTATTAAAAATAAATACAAACATTACAATTAAAATGGAGTTCTACAAAATAAACTTTATAGCAATAAATATATAAAAATAATTTAATTGTTGTTTTTTTAAGTTTATACTTGCCACGAATAGGTCCGTTGTAACCTCTCCTTCTTTCCCATAAACGGGGCATGTAACAGAAAGAGAGGTTACAACGGACCTCTCAGCGGCAGAACCATACATCAATAATCAAATCTTTAAATGGGTATTCCCAAGATTACATATTATTTTTGTGCCAGTTGTGCATTACTGAACTGCCTTATAAGACAATTAGAAAAAAATACAACAAAGTTCTACGATGACTATGAAAAAACTTGTAATCAATGAATCTCGACGCGGAGTTATTTTGTACGGAGTTTTACGGAAAGCCAACTCTATCGCCACCTCGCTTCGCTCAAGTGTACTACCTCTGTAGCTGGGAGTCTGTTGGCTCGGAGAGTGGGAAACCAGTTAGTAGAGGTTCCTTTCGTAACCATCTTACCAGACCGCTATAATACACCTCAACATTATGTCGGTAGCCAAGCGCCCAACCGGGTAGGTACCCGCGACAATCAAAGTATTATGACTGCTGGCAATACCAAGTATTCCATTTTTTAATAAAATTTTAACATATTTCTTCCCTTAAATTTTGTAAAAAATAGGCAATGAATGTTAATTTAATTACCCCGGTCAAATTCCAGAACTTTTTATTAATACCCCATTATTAACATTAGACTACTATTTTAAACGCCGCTATCCTAATGAAATGATTCATCAAGAACTAACTATGCAATGAACTCCCCAGTCCAAAGGTTACATAGGCTTGGAAACGAATTTAGTTATGTTGATATTTTTCTGTATCCAATCATGAGATTCAGATCGGAGTTGTATAGCTACTCTTCACAAATCACTTCACTGAAATATACGAGTCTACCAGACAATAGTGAATATATATTTTTCTCTTCTATGCATTTATATGTATTTTTGCATTTTGTATTTACCACTGGGTATATATTTATTTAGATTTTTTGAAGAAGCATGTACTTTTTTGTTTTATTTTTTAATGTATCATGTACTATCATATAATGCTTTACCTGTCAACATCAATATATTGTACAAATTTGTTGTAGAAGCCTACTAGGGCGTTAATAAATAAATAAATGAAATACGGGCGCATTACTTGATTAATTGCTTTTAACTAATTTTCACTACTGGTGGCTGATAATGGATTGTTTACGCTTACAAAATCAAAAGTTCCCATCAATTTATTATGCTTTTATTTGAGCGTTTGAACCAAATCATTAAACGATATCCCTGTGACATCTTCAAAATTGGAAAGGATGTATTTTTTAAGAAAATTATTAAATTATTAAAATCTTTTCAAATCCAGACAAGCGATAAAGTACCTGCCTAAAATATATTTTACCGAACGATTGTTTTTATTTTATATTTGAAATGCGCAACCATAGATGGATTACTATTGCAAGCCATTTTTAAAAGTGGAATTTAAGTAAAATGAGGTGGATTAAAGCTACAATTTTTTTTTGTTTTCGTAGAAACAAAATTTCCTAGTTTTAATCTTGGCAAGTCAAGTTATATCCCGTGATTTTTCATGGGTAACAATTAAATAACTATTGATAATTTTCTTATTAATAACTTTTAAAATTTGGAATTGATAAATGAAAATAGCCTTTACAAATCCCTTCCTGCCTAACAAAGTACCTACCTATCATGTATATAAAAGTTCGTCAATTTTTCACATCCCACTACAAATGTAAATAACTAATATGTAAATATCAATAAGGGAATTTTAGCTACAGCTTTGGGTATTCATAGCTTTTAAGTTTTGTAAAGCGCCCTTGAGGTGATATTTAACAAAAAAATGGCGCCATATAAATTAGCCAAGTATTATTATTATTTTAGTAGACATTATTCTATATTTGAACTGGGTGGATTGAAGCAACTCAGTAATATGTTTTCTTGGCAAGTCAAGTTAGTACTAAAATAATACCACTTTGTGAGTAACCAGCCACAACAGGCTTAAGAAAAATTACATTAGACGTGTCAGTACACAAAAGGAAGAAAACTGGTCTTGGCTGGAGTGACTCGGGTGCACCTGCACCCAGTTTGCACTCAACTTTTATTTCTGGACCAGACATTAGTTTCAATTGTAGCTTTCTTGCACTGGAAATGGTTTGTCGAAGCTCATTCCATTACTTAGGTAAAACTTGACGCAGATCTACTTCTGTTCGTGCCCTCTCCTATCAAAGGTTATCTATCATCAGGGCAAGATTTATCCTGCTTACTGCATCTCGAAACAGATTAGCTGCACTCGTGCCAGTCACTTATGTTTATAAGCCATAACCGACGACCTCCCCGGTCGAGCGGTTAAGATCCTCTGCTACGAATCCAGAGGTCACGGGTTTAAATCCCCGGCGTGCGCAATATATATATATATATATATATATATATATATATATATATATATATATATATATATATATATATATATTTTTTTTTTTTTTTTTTTAACATTTAATTTATATATATAATAGTATGTATTTGCGGCACGTTCCAGAGTGGTAAATACTCCCAGAATCACCTTTTCTGATCAATTCACATTTTTGACATAAGCACTTCTAGGCATTTAACCCCCGAAGTTCTGGTTTTAATCGTTATAAAACAATTTGACAGTTCTCATTTGGATTGAAAATATATTTAAATGGCGAATTAGTCAGTTAAAAGTACCTACCTTTTCCACACACAATGAACCTACACTCCATTGTTTCTCGTAACGTCTTACAACATCGACGTATAACTTTCTGTCTTCCTCCGCGCCAATCTACTCCCTAAACGGGCCATCGCATTAAATATTAATAATTATTTTTAGGTCGACATTTCCTTATTTCATTCGTACTTTTGGATTTCGCCAGGATCTGCACGGTCGCAAACAAGAACTTCCGCCTGGAACATCCGCTTTGACCAAACCATGTATGCGTACGGAACACCTTATTTAATTTTGTAACGCACATCCGATTATAATCATTTTCTCGTTTCACTTTTCAATCATAACCTACGAGCATAGCAACAAAAAAGGCCACAATCATCACCACAAGCTTGCCAATTTTCAAGTGCATGCATTAAAACTAGATTCTCATCTAAAATCAGGAGATTTTTTTTCACATCAAACACTTTTTTTAGATTAGTACAACACGGTGTTTGAGAAAGACTAATGCTCGGAAGTAACAATATTTAATAGAGACGTAATATAAAACGATAAATAAAAAGAAAAATAATTTATTAAATAAACGTTACTTTGAGATATTTGTAGTGATATAATGTCATTTAATTCAATATACATCGTTGATAACAATTAAATCACAGGTATTTTGTACCTAGATTCAGAAAACGAAATATTAATCTTCCATCTCTAGTATGCAAGCGAGTATCTAAATGAAACTTCTGATATTGTTATTGCAATTAAATCATATTTTAGAATGTGTATTTACCATATATTTTGAATTAATCAAGTTCGTCAATGAATCTCCACAAAAAATTAATGTAGGTATGTATTACCGAAGCGAATTCTGGGTACCCCGAGGGTAGAGCAGCGACACAGAAGAGCGAGAATAATTTACTTCTATATTGATTGTTATGTGGACCGGTTTCAGTTTTATTATATTCCTTACCCACCGCGCTGGTGGTCCGTATAACATCTACTGATTATAATACGTATTTTAATCAGGCGACGCGGTGGCCACCCAGGAAATCATAATTGATGAACCTCGCGAATTTGACTTCATACGTATGTAAAGCCTTCATTCATAACACAGGATATGTTTAAGTACCTTATAAATTAATCCCATTACATGCTGGCTAACTCATTTTATGTAGATGTTTTTTTTATTGTAGATTCGTGGTAAAATGGTAGCACTACGGTTTACGTACCCGTGTCATCATAAATACGCTCTGTTGACGGTATCAGTTGTAGGCATGTTCACCTAATGGCTATTTCCATACAAAACTTCACATTAGTTGTTTTCCTATGGACCCAAACATAGGGCGTTTTTGACGTTGACATGTTCGACAAATTGGTACATAGTTTCACGTGTTTCATTTGCTTCTTTGATTATATCTCACTCCCGCAACTACACTGCCGTAAATATGCCACATTGGGATAATGGACTTTTTACTCGCACTGTTTGTTGTTTGAATTCTGCTAAACTGTCATGGTACACAGTTAGCTCTGAACACTAGGTAACGGTATTATTTACACTTTCAAATTGTACCTTATGCACGAGTAAAAAATCTTGGTTCAAGTTTATATTATCTCCGTGTAGATACATCATAGTGAAGATGCAAAACTTAAAAGTTCATTATTCCAGTTTGACATTACGTTTTGACTTCCGAAAGTGTACTTGCGGGTGTACAATATAAAGGTATAACGTCTTTGTGGTCATTCTAATGCTGGTTATTCTGCTACAAAATCATGTCATTGTTGTATCAGTTCAGCCTTGTTGGCGTACAATGTTAATCCAAAGAGATGTGCTAAACACATGTTATAAGTAGATATGTAATAAGATAATCGAAGATAGCAGTTCTTGGTTTGAACCCTTAGCCAAAATATAATATAATTCATTACCTGAGTATTTTACTAATCGAAGTGACTCCTGCTTAAGTCTTCACCTGTTAGAATTCCAATAGCATGAGCCCTCTGTTTTTTTTATTTGTTTGTATCTACTGTGAGGAATTTAATCGCACGTGTGTTGAAATTTTAACTAAGTCTTTTCGATTCAGCTACAAACGACTCCCACCCGATAGCGGTTTGTTCTCCACCACACTCAATAACACGTATTTTCCGTATAGAGTATAATATACATCTATGCTTTTCCACAACTAACTGCTGAAGGGTGTGTACACAAAAATTAATAAAAAAACACGAGGAGGAATATAAAGGTACTAATTATTTTTAAAAGTATTACTAATTCAAGGTACTGATAAGTAGGGGCAAATGAGAAAAATAATAAGGTAACCTACCAGTAGCATCGTATATATATATATATATATATATATATATAAAATATTGTGGAATTGATGACAGTGAAATACATTGTATGTATTCCTACAATATTGATTTTAACGTGTATCTATAAACTACTGGTGGGTAACAAAAATAATACAAAATAGGAATAGTTATTAATAATAACGTTAACATCACCGACTTGGTTAATCTTAATCGACGTTTTACAGAAACGTAGGTAACATAAAGTTTTTAATACATTCATGGGACACAACTTATGTTTTTAAAATATCTACTCATGGGTGCATCCTTCATTATCAATTATAACCAAAGCGCCCTTGAGGTGATATTTCACAACAATGGCGCTTTATAAATTGTAAACTTTACTGAATCATCGTAAGATTTCAATGAAAAAAAAAATCTTGTCTCTTGCTCAACTGACTTTCCGCGATGGTATTTTTATTGTGTTTAAAAAAATCTTTTCGTTAATATTTTCTGTTATTAATTATTATATTATTTAAGCTCATGTAATGTGACAGATTGGATATTGCATCAACCACCCAGTTTTGCTGGTACAAAAACTAGGTCACAAACCATTCAATAATATGAATTACACAACGTCACACCGTATATCTCCAATTTCTAGTTGTGAAGCCCATAGAGATATACGAGTATGTGTAATAAAACAGGTGTTCACGGCGAACCAGGAAGATCTCGCTTAGGAAGCTTTTGAAACGACCTTTTCAAGGCAAACCCGAAATTGTAATACAACACATCGGCGCCGAGCGTCGAGCGCTGTGTCGACGCTGTTTTAGCGCCGCGGCGGCGCTGTTCTGGCGTTGTGAGATATTTACGTGCTGCCTGGCGGCGGCCGCTGAAAACCTTTCTGCGGTGCAGAGAGGCGTGATTTTTGTTTCTGAAGGAAATTATGACTCATTCGGTTATTTAACTAGCATTATGCACGCAATTATTATTTTTAAGTAATTTTATGATAAAAATCTGTGCTTTACGGCTTCGGCACTGTTCTCAAAAAGCGAAAAGCAGATTGCGACTAAAAATTCTGTGTTACACGCTCATACCGCGAAACTTGTATGGAAAACTTCTTGAACAACCGTAGCTTTCAAAATATAATTATATACTAGCATCCGCTTGACACGGAGTTCACATAAAACGTTTGGGGAACACAAGCTAAAACGATTGATTCGCGTAAATAAAACCCAAAACTGGCTCACACTTATTTATTTAACAAATTAAGAACAAAACAATTTATTGCTCGATTATCACGAAGCTTCACGGTGTACGACTTAATGCTGACTCTTTCCCCTCTTCTGTCTCTTAGGGTATTTGCAACTAAACAACCTCCATGATCATATTTAGTAGGATGTGAAATGCGCAGATGTGTCCAAACATACGCAATCGACCACTCAGTGGCACGATCAGGGACACCAATAAAGCTAGCAAAATAATACAAGTATTGGTACCTATTACTGTTTGTGATGAAATTTAAATACTGAATGAATTTCATTTAATTTCATCACCGAATGAATAGTGATCTTGCGCTAAGACGATAATGAGTAGGTATCTACTTATTTTGAAACGACCTTCCACTTTTTATTTCCGACAAAAACTCTATTATACTTTCAACAGCTGAACAGGTACGCATTTTCGCGGTACAACATTAAAGCGAGCCATTATTCATCAAATGTCAATCATCTTACGAAAAACGAATACATAAAATCCTAGTAAAAAACATTGTGCAGTCATTTATTATTCATACCTCCGAGTTTTGGCAATTGGAAAGGAAAATGACAAACTGTTTTTCCTTGTATCTC
This sequence comes from Drusus annulatus, assembly GCA_022651775.1. Taxonomy (NCBI): domain Eukaryota; kingdom Metazoa; phylum Arthropoda; class Insecta; order Trichoptera; family Limnephilidae; genus Drusus; species Drusus annulatus. The sequence goes on along the minus strand of JAGWCC010001192.1, from coordinate 38,855 downwards.
GCAACTCATTGTGAGGCACACATCAATCACACTTTTTTGTCAGCCACCGAAATGAAATTAACGTCTCCCTTTTTTCTCTTTCAAAAATATAATCCGATCACTGTCAAAATCTACAAAAAATATTATTTATCTCGTATTATTTTTGGCAACTTTGTTCATATGTATATAAGTATCCATCGTTAAAATGTATTGAAAAATATAATTTCATGGTAATTATTATTTTATTTGTTATGGAACATTTAAGAGATCAGTAACAAGTAACACACATTGGTAGGAACAAAATAATTGAGGTTAGGTTATCAATCCAACTACAAAACATTCACAGCATGTGGTGAATAAAAACTGCAGTATCGAATAAAAAAGCAACAATCACATCAGAGTCATCACAGTGATGCAAAAAATTAACGACAGAGCAGCATTTAAGGGAGAAAAATAATACAAACAAACATAGACAAAATGAAAACATGCTAAGTATTTAAAAGAAAATCAATTTAAACAAGTGTAAAAACAAGGAAAACTGAAATATGCATTATTTCTTTAAAAAAAGTTATTGTTTCATTAAACGTTAATCCGTTAAATATCGCAAGAGTTTGTAAAAGTCTTAATTTATATCTCAATGCTTTATAGTAAATCACCGGAGATAATTTTACAACTCAAATCAGTTCGATAATAGTTTTTATTTTGAAGAAAGTAGTCGAATAAATCGCTCCGTGACGGAGAATCAAATCCAGATTTACAACAACTTTGATCTTCGATACGATGAACTTTTTCCGTGTTACCTACTTTGTTATTTATAGTGGTAATAAAATCGCCTGGAAAAACCAAGCGAATAACTCATCATTATTATTATTAATTTGTGGTTAGACGAAGCGCACAAAGAGTATTGTGTTACGGCGACATCTGTACCTATTAATTTTACAGCCAGTCTTATTCTCACACGTGTCAAATTGCAAGATTGTCTTTATGCTGTACAGTTTGTCACACCTGCTCTGGAGAGGAACAGACGTTCGATCTCAACCCGCGTGAGATCGAAATGTAATTTTAATGGTCGAGTGGTCCAAAGTGTCGGGTTCTCACCCAGGTTCGCGGGTTCAATCCTCTGTCCCTCTATCTAAGTCCTCCATCGTTGCAAAAGCAATCTTTTTCCGTTTGTGCTGGTGGTAGTAGAAGGAATTCAAATATTGTCAGGTTTCGATGTCTATTTCCATAGATCTAGGGAATATGTGTAATCGGGTAAACGGATTTTTTTCCTTAAATCTAGGTATTTTTTTCTGGAAAGAAGACGTTTTTCTAAATTTATACTGTAATGTTTTCTGATTCGTACTGAAAATGCAATAAGAGTATGTATTATTTTCATAGAAGTTACCTAAATATTATTTAAGCACTGTCAACAGATATTTAGAACTTTTGTAAATGGGAATGCTTATTTTTTTCTTATTCTTTCGAGTCTTCAGTCCTAAAATGTCTCAAAACAAACGTTCTTACCCGAAACATTATGATACTATAGTATTAAATATTAATCTGGGAAAAACATGCATCTTATCAAGAGGAAATAAAAAAAAATAGCACCACATTGATTAGTCCGCAGGCCGCAGCAACAGGGCGGCCTCCTTCGCAGCACGATCCTCGCCTGTTTCCGCCCTGCCCGCGCCGCTAATAACATAATGAGAAGGCATAGGTACGCTTTACCCAAATGCAATAATGCTGCAAAGAGCTCGCTCTGCAAGGCGCAAGGCACGCCAGTCGGGTTGCCCGCTGCCTGTTGCCAGTTGCCAGTTGCCAGTTGCCGAGGTGAACCGAAGAGAAAGGATAGGCCAACGAAGGCCGCCAGCATCTAGGAAATGATTCGCGGCTACAGTACCGCGGCGGTGACAGAACACAGAACCGGTGGAGCCGCGATTTAGGTTGAAAAGGTTAGCGACCCAGGGGCTTCTTCACTTCCACAGAATGCTAGATTGAGGTTGGGATGGTGGTGACAGGGGCGCATCGCGGTGACCGCCGCAGGTTGCCGCATTATGGCTGATTCACACCAACGTCCGGTTCCGCTCAGTGCCGATATTGTTCCGCAAGAAAACTTATTGATATGGTATGAATATCAATCAAGGAGTATGTGCCAAGACAAATTTGTGTGGCAGTATATCCTTCTGCCCACCCTTGTGATATTTAACTACTTATTTAGTTAAATAATTATTTTGAAGTGTAAAAATACTTACAACGCAGATTTTTTTTTTTAAACCATTTTTTTATCACTAAATAATTTTTTTATTAATTATTAATTATTAAAAATATTATTTAGTGATAAAAATATGGTTTAAAAAAAAAATCTGCCTTGTAAGTATTTTTACACTTCAAAATAATTATTTAACTAAATAAGTAGTTAAATATCACAAGGGTGGGCAGAAGGATATACTGCCACACAAATTTGTCTTGGCACATACTCCTTGATTGATATTCATACCATATCAATAAGTTTTCTTGCGGAACAATATCGGCACTGAGCGGAACCGGACGTTGGTGTGAATCAGCCATTTCTCAGAGTCTATTTCAAAGAAACCATCGTCCTAAGAAGAAATGAGAAGGGTTTTAATGCCAAATATGTTGGTATTTATGCAAGTACTCTTTCCTTAATATGCACTATGAAAGATCGAATCGCGAATTAATTATTATATTTCCACAATCTCTAATTACTATTCAAACGATAAGCTGTATAATTTCTGAGGAAATCGGGTTAACTTTTTTTGTATATACGTGGTAACATTAACAGTAAGAATCTAAAAATGCAAGTTTTTAAAACTGCTTACTACAATTCAATGTGTGCAGTGTTGTCACGTTTAAGGTTAGCGTGTGAATGAATTACTGTTAATGCATAATTTATGTTTCAAATGTATTCCTATTATTCTTTCACAACAACCCGTTCTGTAAAAATCTTGATGTATGACAGCACGTAGCAGTAATTTATCACAATCGAATGATAAATACGAATGTTGTCGGAGTGGTGGTATTAAGTATGCGAGCAACTAGCAGCGGCAATGGCTTCCCGAGGCGACCCTGGGCGAGCACTCACCTCGCAAGGCCGACCGCTCGGCTTCACAGCCTCATCCAACGGCAAACTCCGATCAAAATAGATTCGGTCACACGGCGAGAGCGACTCGCGGCCGCGCTAGACATCGCCACTCCACGCTCCACACTCTAGCAGCCACTATGCCGCACACCCAGCATATTATTCTTATTATTGTTGTCTAATTCTTCTTTACTATTCTTCTTCACCATTGTTCCGATAATGTAAGGATTCGTAGCTTCAGCCACACCCATTCTTATTGTTAGTGTTGTCCAATACCTCTTCAGTTTAGGTACTTATTTGTAGATACATGCGCCTTTCCTAACTACGATTGCGGTAATATAAGGATTTGTAGCTTCGACTTGTTGGAAACATGACGTGTACTCCTCGTGATGTAATAATGCTTCTCGTAATGAGTACTTAGTCTAGCTGGCAAATATTGTTTTAAAAATAACCTGTTGCCGTACGCAGCTGATATCGAACAATAAAGGCGCGGAATATTACGATTCCGGTTACGTAAATTGATTCATCGCAAGTTTAACAAAGATTGAACTAAGTTTGTCGATGTCTAAATCCTCTTATTAATACGAATAGTCATTACAATGTGTAAACCACTGTTTAGTTTATATTATATTGTATCTTAACTCTTTATGTGTATTAATCTCGGCAGTCGATGGAAAAAGCGTGAAGCAAAGAGACAATAGTTAAAATCCATACACGTTGACCGAGTACTTAACTGTGCTACAGTGGAAATCAGACACGATCCCGGATACGGCAAAAGACACTCGGCAGGTACTGTGTACTGTGGTAGGTAGTGTCTATGGCGTGTTCTTTATGGTCCATGACATTGTCCGCAGATTTCTAATTGCACATGATTTCCTTGCCCGCAGTTGCTTTGACATTTTACGTTATCTTTTCCGCGGATCGTCGCAGCGTTTGCGTATTCTTGACTTTTTAATGTTGTTCTTTACTAATATCTTTCACGTGCTAATTATTTACTCCACGAAGAAAAAACCCGTTTTAATCAGATAAGACATTATGTATGCCACAGATTTGTTCTGCTAGAAGTTGACATATATCTCTTCTAGAGATTCTGAATGCACTATTTTTTTTTCTTGATCGTTATTAATTTGTTTTAAAAACATCAGATAAAAGTCACGCATAAAAAATACAGAAATTAGCAAATTTTCCAACAACCTTGCATAAGTGATTGCAGGATGTTTTTAGAGTTAGATGAATCTCAATAAATAATGTCTAAAATGCTTACTTTGCCGTTCTGTTTATTTCGCTTTGGCTTCTGGCCAAGATTCTAGCAGGAAGTATTTTTCCAAAATGTTTTTGAGGATCAACAATTATTTTTGTTGTTTTTCGTCGGCTAAATATTGTTGTGTGTGCCTTTCTTTTCGACTTGAATTTACATCTAGTATAGGTCGTTCCATGACTTAACGTCGCGATTCACCAGTTCCTGGATCTCATTATAATGTAATACATTCATTAGTTCCGAAAACTGTGACTGAATGTTTGTCGTGAACTCACGAGCTTTCGAAATGCGAATGCTAAAATACTTTTAATTACGGTTGAGGTTCATTCGGTGCCGTGTTCAAAATAAATCATCTAGCAGGTAATAAAGCGCACGTACGCTTCACGGCTTGGTGGATAAAGCAAACACCTAGAGTTAAATTAAAAAAAAAAAAAAAACGATGAAATTCTATCTTATTTCCTCGTGTAAGTTGGTATGCTCCTATGTATTTAATATAATAATACTCAGCTAATTTAAATAGCTCCATATTTGTGAGTGCTACCACAATTTACCAACAAACACATTCCTATCTTGGACCAAAAATATATTACAAAATCTCCCCCGCGTTAAGATACCACGAATTGTCATCCCTCGGCAAAACAATATAAGAACAGGCTATCTCTGGATATAAATTAATATCGACCAGGCAAAACACAATGGCAACTTCAACTTACACAACTTCAACTTCAACAGTAGTTTATTATGTGTTGGAAATACAAATGCCATTGTAAATAAATAAATAAAGTAAAATATTATTATTGTTAAAGGGTAGTTTAATAAAAATACCAAAGATACGATTCAAAATAGTGCTAAAAAATAAATTTGTTATTTAAGTAGGTACTATATCGACTGGGTATTGTGTCGATCGTTGCAATATATTTTAAAATTTGACATTAAAAAAATTGTGTTGAACCTTGAAATTAAATAAAAATATAAATTTGAAAAAAAAAAATTCAAGCCAGTCCAAATAAAAAAAAGCTTTCAACGTAGCACCAATTCGTATCTGACGCAAACTTTCGACCTAACCCAACCGCTGCACTTCGTAATATCAATACGCTCCTCCAATCTTGCTCTATTATTTGTATTTTCTAAGTAGTTCCTGTTGAGCCAGTTGAAGTGTTCCGAGGCTACTGCATCCGGAGCCATTCAAGCGGCAATCCTGGCAAATCACACGCTAGGTACGGCTGCACGATATAAATAATACAGACACTGCAGTACCAATAGTTACATACACACTAGTGTTTGTAGTTATAGGCATAGTAGTGCGCGTAGTTCCCGCCATAGACCTCACACGTGATGGATCGATACTGTAGTGTGCACCGAATGTATTTTTTTATACTAAAAGCAAACTGTTCCGATGATGAAAGATATTAGCCACTGTGCAAACTGTAGCGAGAAGCCAAGACAAGTATATATATTTGAGGGTTGAATTTGTTTATTTCCCAGCTCTGCCCATGTTTCAACATTTTTTTTCATATCTTATAATATAAAAATATCGAACGACCGATAACTTAAGAATATATTAATATTAACATTTATAAACTCCATAGCTCATGATGGAATTAACGTCATGCGGTGAAATAATTGCGTTGTCCTGGAAATTCCCGAGAGAATCTGCACATTGGATGTATAGTAAAAATAATTATTATGTTAAAAGAATTCACATTTTAACAATTCTGTTATCTCCTGCGCAACACAGATTAAAAATATATAATCTATAATAATACGACTAACTATAATTTATAAAAAAGCAACCAGGAAAAACTTTAACTTGTCACTCAAAGTGTTGTTGCCGTTTCCGTCTGCTGTTGCTGCGTCCTTTACAGTGGTAGAGTGTAAGCTCTGTGTACTCCTCGGGCGCCACGGAAGCGGCGCTAGCGTGACGTCTGATACTGCTCCGGGGAAGACGAGACACGAAGCCCGAGACTCGAAAGAAGCAACAATAATTATTATCCACGGCAAAGAATAACGACCCAGTCCGAAGGCGCTCTTCTGTGAAATTTGGAAAAAGTCCAAATTTGCATAAACGATTTTGTGTTAATCGGTGCTTCTGAAAACAGAATGGTTTTCGGCTTTCAGTCGAACGGTAGTTGGAAATATCAAACATTTTACCAAAATCAAGCTTTCCATTTCGTTGAAACAAAAACAAATCGCTGACATGACAATGAACTGCATTGGTATACCGTGAAATCCTTATTTTGTCGACTTTATTCAACCCTGTTACTAGCTAGAATTTGACAGTTAAATTGATATTTCAAGAAGTAAATGATATTGCGGGTTAAAAATTGTTGAGTTGACCTAAACATCCCAGAAAGAAAAAGCTTTGGAATTTTCCTGACGCCAGAACTGACCTTTAAAAGTTTTTACTACCACAAAAAGATTTTCTGTTTCATATTTAAGATCTTCTGAGCTGAACCGTTACCGCCGTTGTCTTTGAATTGCTAACTCAACTAAGCTCGATAATAGCATGTTTTCTGTCTGTCATGGCCGTACCTGCATATGTTGATTGGCATTCCATGACCTTACAGCATCAGTTCTGAAGACAGACAATGCAGCATGGCCTAATATATCCAAGGCAATACGGCTTACCTACTTAACCCAGAAATTATCGATTCTTCTGGATGCTTTCTGGGTTAGAAGAGAGATGTAAAATTATATCCGTGCAATTATTCCACCTTGCAATTAACCTTGCGGGTGCGCGAAGGAGAAGATTATTTCTATAATCCTTGGCATTTCACTCTACAATTCCAAAGATAACCTGATACAACCGGGGCACACCTCTTTTTTTAGTTGAACTCTTGAATTTTGGACCTCGAAAAAGGTCCACGAGGTCGTGTCTCGTGGTAACTGTCGCAATTGCCTGTGCTTGTCTGATCTTTGCAAAGTGCAAGGGAAAGGAGACTGTTGGGAAACCGGGTGCAGTCCAGGCATCTTTGAGTGTTTGCTTTCCTACTACTCGGGACCCGTTTTAGTGCCCTGAGGTATCCTACAGCGAGTTTTAGATTTCCAGCATTGTAGTTAAAATTTTAGAAAATGTTTAGAAATAGTTTGTATTCTTGTTATTCTAACGATTGCACTTCAACCTCAGTTTCATCATGTATTTTCTTTAATACATAGGTATTGTGTGAAATAGGAAAGTTAACAGTAAAAATTAACATTTAATAAATTTAGAAATAATAAAGCTGCAAAAATATGTTGACTTTTTTGATAGTTCATAGCTCAAAGAAATAAGATCGCGAGTTGAAAATAGTTCAATAATTTCATGACGACAGAGCTCACTGTTCGAAAGTTTTTGTTGCTTCGTAAATCACACACACCGATGTTATGATTTATGTAGATTTTGTCCACTGGGCTACGGTAGCTGAAATGGCTTGGGCATACACAAGCTGCTTCCAACCGGTACAAACAATACTGCACCCTTAGAGTAACAATATAAAGAGACCGTACTAATTTGTGACAAATCGTTGACAAACTCGCAAAATATAGCTCTCTCTTTATGCTCGGTTCTATACGCATATGAGAAAAAGAGACAAACAATTGTTGAAACCAATACACGATTTGGGGCGTGCTGAATACCATGTCCGCAATATTTGATCTGTACGAGCTTCATTCTGGTTTGGAGTGTCAGGCGAACGGACTGTCAAAAGTGCGTAAATAGTTAAAAACTTGAGTTATTTTTTGTCCGATATCTAGCAAAACATCATGGCCATATGTGCTATACTTGGTTGCTTCAATCGAAGTACAAAAGGACCAAAAACAAACAGTTTTCACACGTATGTACCATAAAAATCGTCTTTTTTAGTTAGATCTCAAATATTTAACATTCTAACCTACAAAACAACTAGTAACTTACACCAATATGTAATTAATCTTTGGACTATTCGTTCCAATATAATAAACTTCCGTTTGAAATGAGTTTTAGTGGATTCGTAATATTTTTAACTTAGAGATATTTACTAGCTGTCACATAAGAAACCATTACAAGGGGGAATACCCATATTGTACGGCTTCTTAAAGTATCCCGGTCTCTTTCTTTCTCATGATACTAACGCAAAATTGTTCGCGAACAGATAAAGACGGAATAATGTTTATCTTTACGGTTTTCTTCGCATCCGATTGGCTGGAAGCATATACGTCATACCTCCCTTGGTCAATCCTTGGTCAAAAAGTGCGGACAAAATTTCGCAATGTTAGGTCTCTACGTTACTCTAAGACTGCACCCAATCGTTCTCCAAGCCACAACCAGCTGATATTTGTACCAATAAATTATCATTTTTATTATTATTACAACTGGTACATCTGGAATTCATAAAATTATACAAATACTTATCATATAGTGGAAATTAATGTTTGATGACAATTTCATCGACATAAAAAATAAGGACATTAAAAATAAATGGATATTTTAATCGGCCATTGCCTTTAGTTTTTTATACAAGATTCAAATGCAACAAATCGTTACAGAATTTATTTACCAGCATAATATAAAATTCACAATTCTAAACGGAATGTGAAGTATGTATATATTTGAATGAAGCAAGAAATGTGTGTAGTGTACATACTAAGCTGCGTGGCGGTCCATCAGTCTGCCTGAGTGCACACTGCATACCCCTGCGGGGAACGACATGATATTTGGTTCTGAATTATCGGCATACCTATTTTAGCAGAATCCATTAAACGATTTGTTGATTTCATTGTACGCTAAACTTTATTATTGTGTTTTCGCGTGAAATTTTGACAGTTCTGACGTCACTACGTTATCAATAATGGATTACTTGTTATCGTGTTCTTTGGTGAATCCTCTTCGATATTATCTAGTTACACGTACAATTACCCATATTACAATTTTACATTACGATGATAATTAACGCACCTCAATAAATGTACAAATTTATCCGATTTTATTATGTATTTTTGTCTTATAACGTCATGGTCGACATTGCTGCTGGCAAAATTACCATGTTCCTACCGCTGAGAGCTTCGTTGCAACCTCTCTTTCTGTTACATGCGTCGTTTATGAAAAAGAGGGTGTGGTTACAAGGGAGTTATCGGCGGTACCCCTTTACAGAGCGAGTTCATTTATCATAACGCTATTCATTTCTAAAAGCAAGATGTTGTTAATTCATTGGCTCACTCGACCATCTCTGCTGGCGGATATTGAACGATAAACATTTTTAAAAAAATACCATTCGCAATATTATGAATGTTTTTATACTCCGCCCGAGCATAATTGCGAACAGTGGCGTATGGAGAATTATCGTGCTGAGATTAAAAGCTCTTATTAATTGTACTGTTGTTGCCGAAATTGTTTATATTTTCAGCTATTCGGGGCACCGCATTAGATTCCCGAAAACCGTTTTCGACGTCCAAAACAATACGGAAAAAAACAGGAGAAGGTTCAAAACATGCATGCTTACTTGTAAAAGCTAAAACTAGATACAAATATTGTATATGTTGGGGGGTACAGAATGCAAGTGCATATAATCCGATGTCTATTGATTGCGATTGGCTTCAAATAGGTTCTCACCTTAGAGTATATAGAGTGGTATCAATCCAAGGTAGTGTATTCAGTTTTTGATGATTTTCACCTGACTCGGCGGACCTGGGCGTGGCTAAGACCATGGCTAGGGTATTTATACATCAATTCATATCACGTATCCACATAATGTTTTTGTTTATTCGTATAACCACTTTTTCACAGTATTGATATCAACAAAAATATAGCATCTAACCTAAAAAACCGTTTAGTTGTGTCAAATTTAGTGGCATAATAAAAAATGTGGGCGGAGTCCCGCGGTGATCCAGGAGCCCAAGATCATTGTGACAGTACGTAGAAGCGGAGTATTATATTTGTTGTCTCTTTCTCTCTCATGGCGTACGACGCAAAAACCCGGAGAAAGTGATTTATCGCAAGTTTGTATAGGTTGGGTAAAAAGAATTAGCTCTCTCCATACATCGTTACTCCTAAGTATTTATACACGGGAAGAGTAAGTAGCTTTTAAATACAAATATTTTATAATATTTCTGAGGTCTTGCTGTTCTCTATAGCGTATTAAAGCTTTTCAAAAATGAGATAAACGCATAATTCCGGTGACTTGGCGGTCATGGGAACGCTTGATATTATTTTTCTGTATGCACGATATATATACCCTCACGAAATCAAAAAAAATCCCAGATATGCGAAAATCTCCCCAGATTTTAGCTGTAAGCTAAGCTTGTTTCATTTTTCATCGCTCGCATATTTTGACATTTTTAGTGCATATAATCAGATCTCTAGACATCACAATCCACCTTTACAGTGTCTATCTCTCGGAGCAAGAATATTTATGGAGAGAGAGCAAAATATTTTTACCCAACCTATACAAATTTACGATAAATCACTTTCTCCGGGTTATTACGCCGTAAACCGTGAGAGAAAAAGATAAGACAAGTTCTCACATAATATAGCGCCACTTTTCGGTATCTAAGCATGTTTTCCGTCTCCGGCGACCTCGCCCACTACGTTTTGTTATGCGACATAACAGAACATAACTCCACGGGTTTTTTTAGGTTATGTCCTTCATTTTTGTTGATAAAAATACTGTGATAAAGTGGTTATACAAATAAACAAAACATTATTTGACATGTGCTATGAATGGATGTATAAATACCCTAGCCCCTAGCCCTAGCCAAGCCCGAGTCAAGAAACAATCAACAATCCTGACAACACAAGCGCTCCCTCCTGGTATATTATTGCTCTGAGTTCTATCTCCTTATATTCGCTGCATTCACTTTTCCAGTATGCTCAATTACTCTTGTGTTGCACTCACAGCATCTCCCGTTTATTTGTTATTGTAGCTAGTAGCTACCCGTCACAAGATTCAGTAGTCATGTGAAATGCCCCCACGTTCCTGAGCCAATTGCATAATATTTTTTTCTGCGCTAATAGACAGTGGCGTAAACTCAAAAACACAAATCCGGTTTCGCAAATATTTATGGTTTATTAGGTTATTTATAATCTCCGCGTGGTATTTTTAGCACGGTTCGGATCGGACGTCAGAGTTGAAGTATTTTAGCAGAAGTTCTATCGTTGTGTCTTGTACAATTTCTATTTTTAATTGAGTTATTTGCCAGTCCGATGTATTTTGGCCGATACTGCGTTGGCGGGCGGTGTTTTCCAAATACATTCGCGCTTCCTGTCACACTCACTGCTCTATTTCAGGCTCTTTCCGTGTCCCCTCCCTCCGACCAACTTGCCGACTTTCATTATATTTTCACCGTCGACTTCACAGTCGGTAATCCAAAAGCTACTTCTAGATGTTCCAACCATAGTCTTCGGCCCTCCCTCGTATTCATGAAAGGCTGACCCTCGAGTGTCTACTTCACAACTAACATTTTCACTGGGGACTTTTGGACCCACAAAGGTTAAAATACAAATTTCATAATTGAAGACGAGAAATGAGTTCTGGCGTCATGCATTTTGCACGGCTTTTTCTGTAGGGATTTTTTTTAGGTCAGCGCAACTTTTTCAGCTCGTAACGTCATTCCAATCGTGCGCTTTGAAATATCCATGAATATATTTTTTTTCCCAAAAAAACAGTGCTAAAATTCGGGCGAAGCAGTATACTACTAACATTATATTCCTCATTTCCGCTGTCCTCAGAGGTTCGTTCCCAATGAATTATTATTGAGAGAATTCGACATAATTATTTTAATTCCCTGAATTAGTGATTCAACATCTTTTTATTTGCATTTGCGAAGAAACATATTTACACCAATCATAATAGTTTTTACACAAACTTATTTGAAAGCAGATAATTATTTCTAATAACGATTAAATCTTGTCATTTTGAAAAGCTAACAGAATTTGAACACTTTAATGTTAATTTCCTTTTAAATGGTTGCTAGTGACACGTTGCCAAAATCAGTAAAATATATTGACGTATTTCGTTAGCTACCGTTCCTATAATCTGGCCGATACGACGGGCCCACGCGAATAAGACCACGGATCACACAAAATACAAGAGATCGCCGTCCGCCGTTTCTCGGTGGTCGAGGAATGTGCCGTGTCCAGTTTAAGGGGGTAATCACACCATCCCACCCCGGCCCCGCGCCCGACAACTGGTGAATCTTCCGATCAACTGTTGTCTGCGTTTAGTTAGCCGCAGGTTATGTATTGGTAGTTGATATTGACCGTTGCAGACTGACCACGTGACGTGGCCGAGGAGATTTTCAATATCGATGATGCCCGTCGGCGGTTATTTTTGACTCAGCTGTGAGGTGGCGCGCACTCCTATGACCAGCAATCGGGCATTTCAGAGTGGGAATTGAGTATGCATACAGAGGGAAAATAACGTTGGGTAATCGACCGGTACCTTTCTCTCACAATTTTCTCCGTGTAAATATATACGTCTATAAGGCTTCTGGTTCCCTGCTAAAGTTTCCTCTTGTACAGAACTGAGACAAGTATCCAATACTTTGTTTCTTATCGTAACATATAAAATTCACTATTGTATCAGAAATGCAAATATTCTGACGTTGCAGCTTCCAGTTCCATTGCAGCCCGAGTAAATCTGGCTACCAAAATACTGGGCGTTCTGTATAGGACTAGCAGATTCTCAATAATAATTACTTACACCTCTGCGCTGGTGGCCCAAAATACTTGATTAGCTTGTTTGACTCTACAGAGGAGGGTGGTTCGTCCGATTCAATCCGTTAATAACAGTTCAATGGCCTCTCCAATGTACTGTTTTGCAATGGAGCCAGCTTGGAGGAACCATTGCAGCTTTGGTCCCCTATGCACTGTTGCTCCAGCGAAAAACTCTCCAGACAAGTGCGGAACAAATACAAACAACAGAACACATCGTACACGATTTAAGCGCCCTTGAGGTGATATTTCTGTCACGAAAACGGCGCTATATAAATCAGCCAATTATTATTATTAAGAATGTCCTCTTCACCAGTTTCCTGGAGGCACATCTGTGCTGAATTAAGCTACTCCCGATGCCGTCGACTGGCTAAACAATCTCAGCAGCATCCCATTGTGCATTCCATCCCCACCAACGAAGAAAAATAACAAATCCCTTCAGAATCTCCCTTAATCCACTTCACAAATTGCCCGACCGAGTGGCGACATTGTGTACGATGTAAAACCACGGGATTTCTGGTGAGGTGTCCCATACCAAAAAACAGATATTTAGAAATAATTGGGACACTTGGTTGGTCGCCTGACTGTGATGCTCATTGCTGACTGTATGCACAACTGGATAAAACATTATCATTACATTACGTACGATGACGGCTATAGTGTTTGCTGAGAATAATCCGTTGTGTCTGTTTACTTTTCATTGCCAACTCGATGCTAACTTAAAAGATTCATTTTTTCACAATGTAACAATAATTATTGCGACTTGTTTGGCTTTCCGAGTCCGTAATCGGATTAGGTACTACCAGGTAAATGACAGACATTTAAAGCACGGTTGCAAGGTTTTTTATGATTATCTGGAAGCTAGTTACACGAACAACAGTCCATAGTACAAAGTGATAATAATATATCGTGTTATTATTAACCTTAACGATTTCGCACTTCTTCAAAAGTTTGACTGTTGTAATGCATGTAATAAACACAATAAATAAGAAAGCAACCCTATTGGACACGTTTTAACGGTGTATAAAAATGACAAATTAAACTAAAATTATTCAAATGTCAGTTTTTTTTTCAAATCACTAAAACATGTCAAATACGTTTGTTAAAGATTAATAAAATATTCCTTTGTTATAATTTTAATATTATTCAATTGTTTTCTCATTGTTCTGTTATTTTATTTATATTTTGTTCTCTCTCTGTATGTATATATAACCGCACACTTTGTATTTTCTTTTGTTTCGTTTAATTTTGTACCCTGATGATGCTGAGGGAAACCGGTCGTTCATAAAAATTAAAATAATATCCGTGGTCCTATAAAACGTTTTTTAAAATTTATTTTAATAAAATATTTCTTACTACGGCTTTACACTCAGTGCGTAATTTATCACAACATCGTGAAATTGTGAAAGCTACGTTAAATGCAAATTATTATTGACCTTTTGTAAAAAAAATGCATCTTCATCATCATCAACAACAACATGTACTAGTCTGAAGATGGCCGTCATAGGCTGAAACCGGTCCAGTCATAAAAAAAAAGTGGAATAAAGTTATATATTTGTTTTGTTAAATCATTAAAATGCATCTTGTTGGCATTTTTTTGTTTCTATTATCATTTGATTTAGGGGTTGGTTGTATTGCATGTTGACACTGAAATAAGAAGTCTTAGATAGTATAAAGTATAGTTATTACAAAGAAATAGCGGTTTAATTCTAACCCCAATTAAGCACCTGCTGTCAGTGCTGTCTCCTGGACTGCAAGAGTTACACACATGTTCCCAGCTCAGGTGAGCACCGGAATAAGAAGCAAAACACGCCAACCCAAATAGCTCCATCTCTCACAAATCTATAATTAGCTCGGGCTCCGGCCCCCGCCCTGCGAGTCGCCGCCCCCGGCCCCCCTGGCCCCCATTTAGAACTAGAACCCGCCTAACCCACCTATTTATCATGGCTGCCGGCAAAGCTGTGCCAGAAATCACTTTTTGTGCTTCTTTGATGTGATGCGTGTTGTTTTAGTTTCTTTCAACGCGCCATAATTCGTTTTAATTGATGTTTTTCTACCAATCTCCCATTCACATTATTTTCAAGTCAAAAAGCCGTTTTATGAAACATCTTGAATGCAGTATTATTTCCCAATTTTGTATCTGCATGATGAGTGATTGCAATAAATTTACCAACTACATCAAATAAAATAAATAATCATTCTATCAGTATTTGCATATAAGACTTTAATTAAACGTTAATAATTCTCCGAAATGATTCCCTAAACAGCGTAGATGCGGAGCTCCTAACGCGTAATATCAATCAAGTTAATTAATGAATTACTATGATAAACATACACGTTACACACAGTTAGTAGTAAATAATAAAGGTCATCGGTATCTGCGTTTGCAATTTTCCTTCAACAGACGTTATTTGATTGTGTTTATCTCTGAACGCAATATGTATCAATCAATGGAGTCACTTACTTCAAAAGGAAAATAATTATATTCCTGATAACGTAGTACTCAGTCACGTGCCGTATTCTAGGACTTAGTTGTAATCCTTGAGAAGAGCCCCGAACGTATGAATATCATCATAGCTCTATGAAGTTCGACTGTTAGCATTTACTGATGTTCCTTTAACCTGTTATTATATTTTAACGTGACCTACGCAAAGTACTATATATGAAAATTTGTTTTTTGGTCATAAATGATTGAATTTGGTTATGAAAAGTCAATTTTTAGGCATAATTTATGCCAACATCGTCTTCAAAGGAACCCACTAAGTAACAGATTTTCAAATACGGTGCTGCCGCTGGGAGCTCCATTGTAACCCCCTCTTTCTGTTACATGTATAGGTTATGAGAAAGTGGGAGAGGTTACAACTTCCAATGGATCTATCAGATCAGCGGTATGCCTATATCCAAAATAATTAGCATTCCACAACCTAAGAGGATTTCATGAATGCGATGAGGTTTTGAACTGCTACAAAGAGATTATCCGCAGCGTACCTTCAAAGGTTCAACACATTGTGAACATTGTCATTTAACGCATTTGGAGTTAGATTGGCTTCGCATCATCGCTAGGCCGTGTCCTAAACCAATTAGGCCGCTCGAAACACGCGTCCATTTGGTGAGGAGACGAAAATAAGGCGGCGTGACGTACATTGTGTGGCCTGCCCGAACCACATCTCCAGACTTCCACGCAACAAACCGCAACCGCGTTGCTTCGGCCGATTCCGATGTCGAAACAATCACAGTGACGTAAAGGACCACGACTGACGTGGATCATTTCCGATCTGGAACCATTCACATATCCTATCGTAGATACAAAGTAATTGTTACGAATAACCGAACGTAATTTGAATTCTTCCCATCGCATCATTATATGCGGGAAATGTTGCCAATCTAGAATTTCGACCATAACTATTGTCATCAAAATGTTGGTTTCTCCGTCTAACAAATCCACAATCTATGGTCGATCAGACCATCTCTCCTTTTCCTTGTTTCGGGTTAATCACCATCGTATTTAGTAAGCTCAGATTGTTGACCACAACAGCCTGGCTAGGTAAACATTGCGCGCGCATGTACCGCCGCGCTTGCGTAGCCCAGCCCACGGAAATAAAGCCACAGGATGCGCAAGGCGTCGCGACGCCCATTCGAATTTAAATCCGGCGTCATCAATGTCGGAAAATACGTGATCTGATCAGGCGGAGGAAATGGATTAGTCTTAATTTAAAAAAAAACACATATTTAATCCGTATATTAAAGTCACAAGCACAGTAAAGTATGTAGATATAGTATGTATACATCTTATTATTTTTTTAAATAAAAGTAACTTTGTTTTGACACCACTTTATTATTATTATGTTGAGCAAAATTAATAAAACCAGAATAAAACGCTGACTCCTGAATTTGTATGGCATGAATTATTAGTTATGATAATTCTAACGTAATATAAAATTATGCCTTGACACTGCCAAGGTAGAACAGCAAAAAGCTCAGTCTTAGAGACCATTATTTTTATTAATGAGTTGATGTAATGCGAGTGGGCAGCTGTCCAGTGCGGTCGAGACTTTCCCACACCATTTTATGGCGAGCTAAAATTAGTCAGACAATTGTGAAGACTTCAATTATTAACGTCTTATCCTTTTTAATTGCCAGCGAGAGAACAATGGCTTCATTGGGCTCCGCAGCGGTGTCTAGGGCATGGTCATAGGCCAGGAGGAACGACCTCTGCTATAATAATTCCAAGTGCCTGTAGGAGGAGCATGTGCTTAATTGTTTATAACCAGACTAACGACGAATGCGGAATAATGATATGCAACGCTCAATGGATCACAATTCGCTCGCATTGCAATAAGGCCAATAAGCAATATCCACGCATCTCTTGTCCATCTAGTATCTTCTGGTTATGATCTGGTATTACTAGTCTGGTGCCTATCTCATCGATATGATAATTGTGTTTTTATTGTAGTCATTTGGGTTTAAAGTAATTCAACAAAAACAGTTTTTTTCAACCTTTTGTTTTCAATCCATTTAGTCAATTGATAGAGCATCGTTATTCGATTCTGAACTGAAATGGGCTAAAGCGACACAAGTGTGGAGGTTATTACTTGTTGTGGTTATCGGGTCTTTCTTGAGACCACGACAACACGTCTATGTCTGCAGACAGGAGAAGGAACAAATCAAAGAAAGAAGGACCGAGTGTAAACGACAGAAACCCTGTGGGGTTTTGGGTCCAGCATTTGGGCTTTTTGACCATTCAGGAAACGCAGAACTATGGGAGACAGTTCTCGAATACGAGGGACAGCCCATGCCAATTGTCATGCTAATATTAGTAGATGGTAGTGAGATGATATTATCGGTTTAATCATCGGTCTATGTCTGCTCCATTTACGTTGGTGATTGCTTAATTTATTTGAATTCTCTTCTCTTATTACTTCTCTTGTGATTCATTATTTAGCTTAATCTCCAAGTTGCAGCCACAGCGGCCAGGCGGAGATTCGCGCCAAGAGACGCGCCGGCGTAAATATCGCTCGCCGCGGTCGGGCCGTTGAATGGACCCGGCTTACTATGCGCACGTACCTAGGTACTAGTGTAAATCTAATAACAACATTTCGCCGCTTTGCATCCCACGTGAAAATGCAAATTTATAAATAAAAAGACGTGTAACATCCTGTTTAGCACAATGGCGGGCGGCGGCTCTCGTCCTACGTTGCTTGAATGCATCGGCCACGATTCACTTCTCGGAAGCCACTACCACTGGAAAGCTGTACAAATCTGTCAATGGATGTCTACAAGCACTCCTTCGAACTCCTTTCACCATGCTTTTATTTTTTCGCAAAATAAATTCATACGTACTAAACAAAAACTATACCCGAATAGTGGCTTTTCAAATGCGTGGTAATTTATTTTAACAGCGGGGATTAATTTTTAAATATTTTTTAAATTAAACTAATTTCGTTTTTTGTCTGATGAATCTTTCTTCCGCCACAACTCATTTTAAATACGTTTATTATTAGAACAATGTTTTTTTGAGAAATCGCCATAAGGGCACTTACGAGAAATAATTATTTTGGATTCAACGGATTATCCAAACACTTTCATTCAACTCGTCACTGCAACGTTCATTCAAGAATCCTGTCGATTATAACTTATCACACACTTAATATTATCTTCATTACTCTAACCTCTGATAAGCATAAGCGTTCGTTAACAACACACAGCTCATTAGGCGAGTAATGGCTGCGGAGAACACAGGTTTTCCCAATCGAATGTCCTGCAATCGTACCTCGTGATTAGTGATTACACTGATTACGATTAGTAAGAAACATGAAGTCGTGATGCTACGTCGCAGTAATTACTAATAACAGTGGTTTATGCTTTTGTCATTCAACCTCCTGAATGAATGACCAAACTCTAATGACCATAATACGAGGGCTTGCCAAACTAATTATTAATATTGCATTCTCATGTTCTGAATTTGCAAATTTTGTTGATTTGCTAGCGTAACAATGTCAATTATCTTTTAATGGCGAGTAAAATACAAACCAATGTGTTATACGATTTGTGATTTATAGGTTTTAAAATAATAATATTTTTAAATCTTACTAAAGACATTAAAATTCCTGTATATCGTTACTTGTCATTTAAATATGGTATAAATAATTATTGAAGCCTCGAGACGGGACGGGAACACCTACGACGGACAGATGTTATCGGAACCGGATGTTCATGATTTCAAAGTCTACAGAGATAATTTCGCTGGAGTGGTGATGCCCTCACAAATTTGTTTATTTATGTCATTTGTAAAGCGTGTTAGAGTGAAAAAGTCGATGCGTTTTAATTTGACTAAGTTTAGGCGTAGGTGTTGATAATTATGTGCACTTGTCTTGCGCAAATGTTTATCCATTTATACACTTTTTAATAACACCTGCTGTACCTTGTCTGTTGATCTTTCAGTTCTGATAGCTGACAATTTTATAATCCCCTGTCTGCAAGTGCTTGTAAAGACACAAATTAAGAATTTACAGTGTGCACTTATTTACACTATGATTTATACTTTAATGAATAATACGTGTTAAACACACCATGTAATTGTCAATCCTTGTGTTTTCACCTATTCATTTTTGTCAGTTGTTTTCATGTTTATTATTTAGTTATATCTGTATGCGTTCACAAACCCAGCGTGAATTCTGTCTGTATATTTGTAATCTCTAGAATACAGACATAGTGTAACAATCGACGTCCCAGAAAGACTATGACAGAGTTGTTCCTTTCACAGGCTAGTGGCAAGTCTTATTAATATTGCCTTGTATTTTATCTCTGGAAAGTACCGCACATAACCGGAGTAAATTAATAACGCACTGGAGATAATCTAAATATAAGTTTCATTCATTAGAGCAAATTAAGAGAATCCATTAAAAGACCACTTGGATTTTCTTTGGACTTAATTGAGTTGCCGCATGAAAACGCAGCAAAATGTACGCATGTAAATAGTTTCTTCCAGTAGTACATATTCTGTCATTCAGACATTGATCCACATTTTTCCAGATTTATTCGTTGATGTTTGGAAAATTAATTGAATATCTTGTTTTCTTCGTCACCAACAACATAGACTGACAAATTTTCCAATGGACAAGTCGATGGCAAGAGCAATCCTATTGTTTAATCGAATTAGCTTCTGATATCGTATTATATTTTGCATCAGCGAGATTGCACTCAAGCTGCAAAAGTTGTTGCTGCTGGTAAAAACAACATTTCTCTTTTCCTTGTAGGTAATTATTAGTATCGTTCTTATTTTTCATCTGTTGTTTCTTGTTTATAACCGAATTTGGACATCGTTACACACTACTATTTAGATGAAACTTCTTTAAACGCCTTATTTTTTTTTTTGTATGTGTTGCCTAATTTTTTGAATTGAATTGATTTGATTCTCGAACCGCAGCCGTTTTACCGTGAGGTAATCCCACTGTAGGTATACGATATTTCTTACCTTTTCCTCAATATGCCAAATAACTTCCACTAAAACAACTATAATTAGGGATACTCCTTTATTATGTCACGTTTCAGCAAAACATCACGTGACATTCAAATAGCCAAACCACCGGCCACAGAATTACCTACGTGTGTATTTTATTTTTATCATTTTCGTATTATCTATATAATGTCATACTCGTACGTGCATTTTGTATAAATACTTCTTTCTGCGTCTTATCTAAGGAAAATATATCATTTGACGTAGGTATTGTTCCTGGAAATTGATAGTGCAAAGCGTAACACGTCGGCGACAAGTGATCTTAATGCAATTCGTTGAACTTTGTCACATCCTTCTGCTTAGCCCTGGTTAGCACTTTTTAAAAACAACTTAATAATTATACTAGCCTAACATTTGTGGCGCCATTTTTTATGTAATATTAACACATGGCGCTTTACAAAGCTAGAAAATAACTTCAGATGTACTATTTTTTTTTAATATGTCGTTGACTGTGAAAGGGTTCGCACTGTTGGGATAAAATTTTATAATAAAAAAAGGAAAAATCCACGTGCGCACAGTATTGCAAATATAGTATACCGTATATTTGAAACACCCATGTGGATAGATAGAACAAAGTGTGGATACATATTCTCATAATATACCCCTTGTCTTAAATTCTATTTCCGTGAGGCGTTGCTTCAGACACGTCTACTCCGACAACATTGGCCAGAGTAGAGTTATTTTTTAAAAGATCTTTGAAAACATACTGAAACGACGACCACCGCATTAGAATTGCTCCGGGCAGATGGAACTATTGGGGGGAACCAAAATAAAATTCTGAAACCAAAAACACACCGTTTTTAATTCACCCTTAAATGTTTTACAGTTTACCAGCATCGGAATTTTTGTATTCTTTCACTTTCTGATCCACAAGTCAATATTTGGCTGTTAGCCTTGTTAGTACAGTCACTTCCATTTTTTGTTCGATGAACAGAGTTTATGACTGTCCGATCGGTGGATGTTGGATGAATAGAAGTTGGTCGGACGGTTTGCAGCAGTGGACAGGAGGAAGAATCGAGAAGCAAGGTAGTCCTGCAGCGAGCGTCTTACTTCGTAGTGAACTTTTTGTGTCTGGGAGCTTGTCGGCCAGACGGTATTTATTCTGGTTGACAAGGGCGGAGATTCTTCTCGGAAGAAAGCTCAGTTCTACATTTTATAGGGGCGTTCTGCAAAACTACATTATTTAATAAAGCTTGCATTTTAAAGTATAATAATTATATTATTATGGTTGAAACAGTAATTTTAAGCAAGAAGAGAGCACCCCTACTTCTTGATTGGATTATCTATAATTAAATAGGTATATTATTTTTGTACTATGTTTTGGAAGTTATTAACTTTATGATGGAACGTTACAAAATCATGTAAATTTTGTGTAATAACAGATTGCCAACCGGTTTCGGCACTGCCGGGCTTAGTCGGGGCAGAAATAAAGGCTATTATCAACATTATGTATTATATTCACTGTTGTCAGTTATTAAAGTTACAAAGCTTTGCGAGCAGCGGCGGAGGCGTCAATGAGGAGAGATTCTTTAAAGAATCGAAAGGATTTGAATCTCCCCATTGACCTAAACTACACTGATACCCAGAAGTGATTCTACTCGGCCACATTATTTCCCAGTTAAAGCTTTGATTTTTGTGTCGGTGTAGTAATATATAAATGTCCCGCCGAGCTGCCACTGGGCCGGTGACACGCGCCGCTATGTTTAGATTGTTTGGCTGCGTGTTTATTTACTTGGGGCCTGTCACCTGAACCGCTGATACCTACACGATATCATGTGCGTCCGGTGCGCCGACAACCAGCACATCACGGTGTCAGGTACACCCGTCACAGCCAACCAGCCACTTCTTCGAAACTTACCACTAGAATAGTTGCCTGAGGCTAAAAGGCTGCAGTGGACGTACATCTTATTACCAGCTATCATCGTACATCACCGAACTATGCGTTCCAGAAAACATTCATCTAAGGCAGTCGACTCTTAGATCAGCAACGTCATCGGCTATCGGAAGGCTGATAGAACCCAAACGCAATCCATATACTATGTTTGGGAATCGCGCTTTCGGAGAGTCGGGGCCGAAGGTTCTGAATAAACTCCCTCCGGAACTAAGATGTATAACGAGCCCAACAGAATTTCGGTCCAAACTGAAAACTTACCTTTTCAGACTCTCATATCCTTAAATTCTTTAAAAGAATCTCAACATAATCTGTATCTCGACGAATCAGCTTTAGATGAACAAATTTTCACTAAATCCTGTACTGTACGACAAATTCAGAAAGTCCATTTTTTAATTTCGCTCCCATGCCCTAAATCGAAAAAAATAAAATAATCATAATTATTTATTTATTTAATTATATACGCCCTCATGGGCTTTTACATAACATATGATATAAAACATAAAAATATAACAATGATTAGCACCCAAAAACATGATTAAGTCGATAGAAATATTATAAAAGTCAATAAGTGTGTATATCTGATAAGACCTGCCAGGTGAGTATGTTTCTGTATATTTTCTCATTTAAACTAAGAATTAATATCTAACAATAGAAAAATAAGACCTGTACAGCGCCCTTGAGGTGATTTTTCACAAAAACGGTGCTATACAAATCATCCAAATATTATTATTATTGTCGAAGTTTCTTTAATGCTTTGTTGATTTTTTTAAACGATTGGCTAGAAAAGGGCACAGGTAACTTTTTGACTACCCATATGAACAAGAAATGAAGGCCTTTTCACTTCGCGATAAATTTATTATCATAATATTATGTCAATCATTATTAATAATAAAGTCAATTCCGATTTCGCGCATGAAATCCTGAAAGCGGCCCTTCGTATTCAGTAATTCTTGCAGCATCTCTGCGCTATGTTTTGAACCAAACGTCGTCACAGCAGCTGCTGTACTCCCAATAAGAACAAGACATAAACATTTCATTGTTGATTTGAATCCTAAAATCTACCAAGTAATTTTCAATTCATAATTTCCTTATCTTCTATTTCATATGGGTTTTGAAAAGCTCTGTGTTATCGGCGTCTTGTTGCGGTTTCATTCATCGGCCAGATAACTGTTAGTGCTTATAGCTTCTAGCCATTTAACATCGCCAAATGTCTAAACAGACCTCGGCGTTGTTTATTGTTTTATCTTTATCTGAAATAAATAAATAAGCCATTGGACTGAAACTGGTTTAGCAATCAGCTAATCGGTGACCCCTTGAGTAATAATGGCAGCCACGTGCGCCGTAGTGTTTACACAGAAACAACGCCTAGCAAATTTAACTCGCCCAGTCATCAAAATATTATATTTTTGTCCATTGGCACATGCGCTAAATTTGACGATCGCCCAACTATTGTTCATCCTTCTAATAATATCTCTCGCCGAATTCGAGAATCGCAAAGGCCAAGGGGAATGATTGTTGTGTTTATTGGGCCGTAAAAGTTCAAATTAAATAAAGCTCAAAAGTAAGTAGTAAGCGGATGATAATAAAATACGCTTCCTTGAAAATGACAGGGATCTATCCGCCAAATACACATTTAAAAAACTTGTAAAAAAATTACAAAGGATAATGTGCAGCGGATTTAGCTTATCAGCTATTAGGGATAGATTGTTTTGACTATACGAAAAAAACACTCGTCTGTGAATGGTCCTTATAAAATGACATTGCATTTTGAACACTCTAGTTACTGAGTTGTCAGTATTGCTTTATCTAAATTTGGGTGGAGATATTATTATACTAGGATATAAAAGAAACATATATATATATATATATATATATATATATATATATATATATATATATATATATATATATATATATATATATATATATATATATATATTTAACATCTTAAAGAATTTCAAAATTTGCTGTAGTGGCACTTTGGGGAAATTGAAAATCTTCCCGGATAATTGGAGAATATACTTTTAGTTTTAAATTACCAATATTTTGTAATATAAACAAATCCTACGAGACTTGTTTTTGAATCAGCTCGTCTGATGAACAATTATATTCAATGGGATACAAATAATCACACCGAAGTTTCTACCTAATAGTATTATTTATCAGACGAGCGCTGTCTACTGAAGGATTTTATTATCCTGAAGGAAGAAGCTATCTACAATCTACAGCCCAAAGTGTTTACAAAAGGTCCTAGCTTCTAGATGTGGAATATTAATTGAGGAAGCGATCCGGACATTGCGCTATTATTTGTTGATCTGTTTGAGCTTTAAGCTTTAGCATCTCTTGCCACTTGTGAGCAGCGTGTGCTGGCTTGCATCACGCACATAAATGTTCATTTGTAGAATTATTTTTAGACAATTCTATAGTATTAACAAGAGCAGAGACTTCCGATACACGATATACACGCACGGGTCGGACACACGTCACGCGGAGATAATTATATTCGTACTCGTACGATAATAACTTCATCGGTGGTTTCCAGAACAATTTGCCAATCATGGTCCTCTAAGCTCTTGTTGGGCCTGTGACGTCACGCACTAAAGCCGTGACTCACCGCACTATAATCAGACGTGCTATCAGCTGAAATATGAATCATCGCTTTACAAACTGTAAATAAATAATGCGACTGATATTGCAGCCACTTAAATCGTATTGTTTTAATTTTATTTGGTGTTTCTATCACACGTTTCCTTGGCTACGCTGATAATATTTAATAATGAGAATACAAACATTTTGGTCTGCTAAAACTTTTTGGCAAGGCTTTCAGTAGCACCGACACTATTACACAGTATTTATCAGCATACTTTCTCATTATTTTAAATCAAAAGTCGGGCCCTGTTCAGATTGAGAGTAAAAAGCACTTGGCGTCTTTTTCAAGGGGTGCTTATTATGTGTCTGAATGCAGCTAGGAGGCTAAACTATTAATCGATATTTCGGCTTGATTTCGACCCTCTTCATATTAAGTAAAGAATTAAATATATTTTTGGCGTATAATTAATTACAAAAGCATGAAATACAACTACTACTCCAAAGTTACTATAATTTCTTTCAAATTGCAGCAGAGGTTTCTATCTTAGCTAGATGTAATGCAAGAAGTCTCTCCTTACTGTCCAGTACTCGAGGCAATTAATTATCAAATTAATTGAATTCCTAGACAACTAACTACCTCGAAGAAAACACAAAAATACAATAAAATATTAAACGCGCTCTTCGTTGTAATTTATTTTTTTGTGGCATTACATTGCCGACTTTAATCTTGCTATCACCTTGAGAGAAATTTATACGTGACAGTACAACGCCACATTCCCTAGCATCGTGTACAAGTGTACAGAGTACATTGGTAGTATTGGTACCTATCTAGTACCTACGTAATATAATATAATGGCAGCTTACTAAACTCGTAAACATTTCTAGGAATTGTATTTTCTCGAGTGGATGTCCCGCGTTATCTTGATAGTCATTATGTATTTTATTATTTCATGTGGAAAATGTTTTCCCGATAAAATATTTTGAGTCACCGAGATTTTGATGACATCGCTAATACTGGCCAGCCCGTGGCGGCGGCGGTGGCGCCACCTTCTGAACTTGTTTCAAATGCAGATTCTCTTTTT
Source organism: Drusus annulatus (assembly GCA_022651775.1). NCBI lineage: Eukaryota > Metazoa > Arthropoda > Insecta > Trichoptera > Limnephilidae > Drusus > Drusus annulatus. The sequence goes on along the minus strand of JAGWCC010001192.1, from coordinate 12,790 downwards.
GGCGTGCGTCGCACTGTGGCGCAGACCAATTTCCCGCATGGACATCAAGAAAAAAATGTTAATTTGCAAGATATTTACTATAAAATTGACTGCTTGTGAGGTGTGAGATTCTCCCTTTGCCTTAAATCGCGCTGGTGGCGCTGAGTAATCTTTCGCATGGACAGTAAGAAGAAAAAAAAAGTTCTTGTTTTTTATTGTTAAATTGAAGTTGTGCTTATGACTTGTTTTCTTTATACTGTAGAGAGAAATTATAATTTCACTCGTAAAGGCAAAGGTTCTCTTTTTGACTAGTTTCGCGTGGTGGTGCGGACAAAATTTCCGCATGGACAGCAAAACAAAACGAAATTTGCTTTATTTTTACCTTAAAATTGAATGTGGTGCTTATGAGGTGTTTTCATTCTAATAGATGCAGAACCACTGGGTTAGCACTTCTGTCGTTAATGTAAACTCCCTGTCTGGTGTTCTTCACCCTTCGTAAGCAATAGGCAAATGGTACAAATATTATATTTTTCGCAAAATTTGTTGTGTATGTGGAAAACTAAATGCCTCTCACTACGTTACGGCAACCGCGGTTGGTTTTTAGTTGCGGTTTCTATCTAGACAAGACGTGATTTCTCTACTACAAAAATCGCTTTTACGCTAGTCATAACAACTAAAAAATGAATTAATAAACAATGTCAATTTTCAAGCGGTTACTATCCAGAATCTATGGGCGTTCAATTTAATCATTGTGGTAAGTATAAAATTTAAAACATGTTTATGCGCCTCGTAGAAGACTTGATCGACAAGATCAATGGAAGTCGAATAAAGAAATGAATGATATTGTGGCAGTATTCAGTCACTATGTGTGCAGTCTAGGCACAGCATGCCATCATAAATAATAAAATTAAAACAATCTGTTCTTATCAGCAACACGGAGAACAATGACGCAATTTGTAATTTTCCTGTGTTCGCCGTTTTTCGCAAAGGAAATATTAACATGCTTCTGCTTTCCGAATCTACCATTCAATTCGATGCGTGTTTCTCAAATACTCTCCAATGTCCTGACTCCTGACTTAAGACCCCGCCCGGATTATGGTGGATTTAATAATGATTTAAACACTTACTAAACAACAAGGTCATTAAGCACATCTGCTGCCACCCATTACCACTTAGCTCCTCTAGTTTAGATCATCGTCCCCGGTTCCGAGAAGACAGCTACTAGATGTGAAATATTAATGAAAATCTGACGCACCGACCTTCCACTTCTCGGTAGATATTATGATGTGGACGTGAAACTGTGTCAGATCAGTTATTGTTTTTTCTGTAACAAGAAAACCATATGAGATCTTTGGAGCCGACCGGTTGCTTAGCAACCAACAGGATGTTGGGCTGCCAGATTAGTCACGAGTATTAAACGGTTACAATACACACTTATCATGAATTAAAAACTATCTTAGAATATTACTAAGAACTTAATGATGAATTTAATATCGTTGTTTGAAATGTTGCCAGCCATTCTGTTACCATAATTATACTTGTATCTTGTCAAAAGTCATATGTCATCAGCCTCTGTCTATCCTAGGCGCTTCATACTACCACGTGTTTCCGCCTAACTTGTTTATCTTGTCGATCCAGTGGGTTGAAGCTCTCTTGATTACCCGTCGTCCTTGTCCATCCTCCGAGCGATGTCTTGCCCATAGTCGTATCTGTTTTTCACTATCCCTTCGTTTATTTTTCGATATCTTCAGATCCTTTTCTCCAAGCATCTTTTGGCACGATAGCGAAATAGACAAACGCCCAAGGGTGTTTAGAAAAGTTGCAAACACCTCATACTCGCGCGGTGACAATAGTGATCAAATACCTAAGAAAATTGTCAGGATAAGATAACTGGGACGAAATTAAAGAGTCACATGAGATCCATTATATACGTGGCCTGGTCAAAGACCATTATCAAATTACTTAACGCTATAGATTTATGTCACTCACAAAAATACACGTATAGTCAATTCATTAACATAAAATAGCAAAACCGCTTCGGATTAAACACTTGTGATCGATACACGTTTGTTTGTTTGTCCCCCTTTTCAATCTTAAATGCTTCCTGTTTTCCCTAATAGAGACATAACCATATCACCTACTGTTTTTTTTTTAAATCGAATGTATAACAATATGAAGAAAAAAAAAATAGCGACAGACGCGGAGGAAGCTGTTTTGCTGTTTTTTCCCATGTTTTAAATGTAAAATTAAAGATAAAAAACAAGCATTTTTTACGGCTATAAAATACAAAACGGTTTGTAATCGATTGTGTCGATTTCACTGATGCCTTCCATGACTGGACAATTCATGACTATTCCCGAGCACTGTTCAATAGCCAAGTGATCTGTATCGCGGCGTCACTTCAGTATATCATCGCCAACGAGTACATTCATCAAGTCTCAAAGACATTTTTCAATCGGTTTTTCCGAATTTATAGTTTCCAGGTTTTCCTCAAGACAACGGCAATCTATCAACTTGAGCTTGTTTAAATGGTGCTTGGGTCTTGGGCGGCTGGGCTCGGGCCGGTGTGGGAGCGGGGGCGGGGGCGGCGCCGTGTCGGAAATAAAGGCGCTTGGCATTCATCCAAGCCCGCCGCCCTCGCCTCTCCTGCGCGCCGCGCTCCTGGACATCACCATTCAAGCGACCCTACCGCGTTATCAATATCTCTCATTCAGCTCGATCAGATGGGGCCAGCGCTGTGGACTCGGCTTCGGGCTGTTGATATTGTTGCTTCAGGAAATGCTCAATGCTTGTTTTGTGTGTTGATGTTGATCGCTGATCTATACACTGGTGGCTTTGTTGTTCGGATTATGTTTTTAGATTGCGCGTTAATAAAGGAAGTTTATTTCTTTGTTACAATGAACATGTTGTACTAAATGAGTATTATTTATATAACGCATTAGTTATCTTGCTTCCTGGAGTCCATAAAAAAAAACATGTATAGGTTGTGTTGTTTTGTCCTTAGGTTCAGTATTATCTGCAAAATGCTGTCTCCCCACTCTAGAATCGCGCAGTTGTTACTTAGACCAGATTATTATTGGGTGTGTAGTGGCTGCGTTCAAACACTTGTAGAACTCTTCCTATCCTTTATCCTAATGAAGGCGTTGGAACTTGCAAACCAAGTCAATTCACTATATTTGCCAGTACCATCTCCATGCCACAGCGCGTTAACTACACTCGCTCCTTCGGGTAGTTTCGCCGACAGTGAAAAACTGGCATTAGGTAACGTTGTTCACTTGTACTCAAGTACGGTATCATCTGTACGTGAGTACCGTGTTCCATGTCACTTTTCTTTCAATCTAACGTATGCATTCTTTGTTCCAGTCACATGACTTGCACCACCACCTGGGAAGACCCCCGTAAAACAAGGCAGGCAGAACTCCTGGCAGCTCAGACTCCCGCGGCACCCCCCGCACAGTCCAATACCACAGGTAAACTAACAGTCCAACAGGACAAGGCAATCATTCTTTGGCATGCACTGAATGGTATCCAATCTACCTGCTTTTATGCACACTTTGCTAAAGAATTCATAGAGAGAACGATTTACTTGTGAGAACCAAGAAGAGAAGACTCGCATCCCTTGGTAAAAGATGTTTATTTTATTTGATATAAATAATACTAGTGCTAATAGTTTTTTTTAGTAGGCTGTGCTTTCAATGATTTTTAAAGACTTTATTTTTGAAGATTGATAAGCTGATCAACATATTGTATTTCCCCCTTGAATTGAAAGGAAAACATTTTGATTTCCTTCCTTATAAAGTCATGCGTCTACAGAAAAACATTGTTTTAAAAAAGTATTTAGTTATATCTGTTTATTTGTTTTTGTGTTTTGTCCATAATAAATAGATGTTTCTATATTTTTAATTGGTTGATTCATGGTTTTCCACTGTAATATTTAATATTTTCCGCATTTTAAGTTGATCGGTTTCTCAATGTTACAGATATATTCGTGTTTGAATGCTGAAAATAAGTTCGCCAATTTTAATTTCAAGCTGCCCTTAATTTTATTTTCTCTGTCTGCCTGAATATAATTGGATTTAGTTTTACTGCCCGTAGCGGGGGTTGAAGTGTTGTAAATCATAATATTCCATACATTTCTATTTTTTGCTTTACGTCCGTTGTCCGAATGCATGGTTGAATGTTATAATTTATTAATTATTACACACTTTGCAACATAATGATATAATTCCACCGCGAATTATCAGTTCCAAAATTAGAAATAATATTTGGATAATTTGTATAGTGCCGTTTTTGTGAAAAATTACCTCAAGGGCGCTGTAATATATACATCGACATAATATATCATATACGTTTTTCAAAAAGCTTTAACTCGCTAGGCCATTTTTATCGTGATATCCAACCTTATGACTTGTCAAATAGGATTAATTCACGTGATTTGTCGTGCGTGTTAACGGCCTATTCATAACCACGTGTCACGCACAGCAATTTCTACGTAGGTATAATATTATATAGCTAACTGATTCCTCGAATCATTCCCATTTCTTAGTATTTATTGAAAAAACAAATTCTCACAGTTTATTGAATGCATCACGTTAATGGCAGGTAATGGGCGAACTTTTTTTATACCTGGTTTATGAGCTTAGCTGTATATTATAAATGTTAGATTTTCCTAATATATTATGATAAAGATTTTTCTTATGTGCATTAAATTGATATCATTTTTAGATCGCTTTTTAGGGGTAATTTTGGATGCTTGACAGCAAACACGTTTTTATTTATAAAATTACCTAATTAGTAGTAGGCACTGTCGGTATTCTGTTACAAGATAAACGAAACGATGGAACCGAAATCTATAAAAATATATTTAAATTATATACATTTTCGGCGTTCAAAGCCATTTTCAAACCGTGGTTAGGCCACCTAGAGACGACTTTTTTATACAAATCTAGTTACCTACTATTTAAGTGTTTAATTATTAATTTCGGTGAAAATGGATTTAAATTGAAGTTATCTTATTCGGAACATTTACATGTTGACAACACGGCATACATTATAGAAACACAAATAATAGTTATGTTGCAAAATCAATGGCTAGAAAAAAAATCATATACAAAAAATAAGATAAAGGAAACAAGTGAACATAGTGTACTCGTATGTCTTAATAAAGCATACGTTTGTAACACACTGTACTGACACAATGCGCTGTTGGTACAATGTTTGATTAATTTCAAATTATTAAAGAAACCTAATGTAACGTTTGTATATTAATGGCAAGTTTGTCGGTATAATAGCGTATAAAACATTGCATTCTACCATTCCTTTATACCAAACCATCGTGCGAGATTTCATAATTGTTTCTTATCGCCTCAGCTAATCTAGTCGGCAAATAACGAGTTGTTCTTTACGGTTTATGTAAGAAACTTTCGTTGCATGATCATGGCGCAGCTCGAATGATAACATATTATTTATTAGATCTTTCCTTCTATTCTAACAACCGTTAAAACTGGTCCATGCAGTGATTTCCTTTCATTAAATGCAGCATGTCCACTCATAAGCTAAGCGTGTGTATATGTGTGCTTTGTGTGACGTAATACAATACTATTGGTTCTGTTTTTCTCTTGCCAACCTACCTCTTTTCGTCATTCTTGGTGAACAAAGGCTAAACCAGTATTGCGTCGGATCTAAACGGCTCTAAGACAATAAAGTATCCACACTATAAGTTTAATCGGTGCCGTCTTGTTGTATGACCTATTCGTTCACGTTCTGTTAGGAAATCCGCCAGGTGATAGACACTTAAAGCATATGGTTATAAAGTGGTAGAATACAGATACAAAATCCCATCAAAATATACGTTTTCCTGATGTTATGTTGTACATGCGTCGTTTATGAGAAATGAGTGCAGGTTGCAACGGAGCTAACAGCGGTATGGTTATATCACGTTGGAATTGATAATATATTGTCGAATCTGTTTGAATATCATTCCAACTATGAAAAGCGCCCTTAAGGTGATTCATTTTCACGAAAATGCCACTCTAGATATTATTATGTTGACGTTGATACCGTACTAGAGAATCAGTAGAGTGGTATGGAAAATGGAGCATTCTCGTTGCTTTGCTTTTCCACTGTCATTTAATGAATTGATACGTCGAGTGGCTAAAGCGTTAGAGGATAGAGCGCGTTTCAAAGTTAGAATGATATTTTAAATCAAAGTTTCCGATTTACAAACTTATTTGCGCAGGCAACCAAAAGTGGAAATAACGAATTCGTAGCCTCAGTATATTCAAAAGCGATGCACCGGCTACACATATAAGTTTGTATACCGATGGAATAATAGTCAAACCGTATCAATGATATTTTGTGATGATAACATGTTGCCATTTGTTCGTTAAGGGAGAGAAAAAGCAGAATCGTGTCGTTGGCCGTGTTCTTGTCAATTATGTTGCGTTTGTGATTGTTCCTTATTCTCGCCGTTATGAGAATTACTATGTCGATGGTGAATATATAAGTTTTATTGTAAATATGGTTTTTCTTATAATTAATAAATCGTTTTTTTATATTAAAAAAAAGCAACAGATCTAACGAGGCTTACAGATGATTTCATCCTTCCCAGCCAAAGGAAACTGTCGCAAGGCTCGGTCATCCAACCACCCTTTCATTAAGCCACACCATTAACCGACCCCGCTCGACATGTTTCCTTCAGCTATGACGGATAAAATGGGATCTGCAGGCCTCCTAAACGATTGGGCTTCGCTCTAGCGTCATCCGAACCCCATCGAGACGCCTCGCGGAGACATGGATAACTAGTGTGACGTCACCTTCTTCCAAATCGGACCGTTTTTACGAGTAAAAACATATATTTTGCTATGAAAATGTGCTTTAAAGAACATACCGACATTTAAGTTAAGAATTTTTTGTTGACTGGAATTCCTCATTGTGATTGTTGGTAGTATTGTGCTGGTTGGTTTGACTTAGTTTGTTGGTATCTCCGCAGCGAGCAAGAATAGCCCCGGCGGCGTGGGCGGCGGGGGCGCGGGCGCCGCAGGGGACCCCCACGGGCCCCTGCCCGACGGCTGGGAGCAGGCCGCCACCCCGGAGGGGGAGATCTACTTCATCAACCACGCCGCGCGCACCACCTCGTGGTTCGATCCCAGGATACGTGAGTGCACTTCTTTCTTTCTTCATTAGTCTGCTTTTGTAGTCCTGCCGCTAAGAGGTCCGTTGAAACTTCTATCTCTGAAGCTATCGGCGATATGCCTATACAGTCCTTCCGCGGAGAGGTCCGTTGTTACATATCTTTCTTTTGCTGAAGCGATAGTTCGATGCTGATAAGCAGTATGCCTATATTATAGTTTTGCTGAGACCTCCGTTGGAACCGTTTTCTATTTGTAGAGACTTTAGCGGTAGTCAGCGCTCGTTTTTAAGATCCTCACTCACACTTTGACGGAGCTCTAACACTTTGGAACTCGAGCACGCACACTACCTGGGTAAGTGTGTGAGTGTTTATCATGTTTTTATTTTTATAAATTAGCAACCGGAAATAAATTTGATTAGTTGGTAGGTATATTTATTGGGCAAAGCTAATTTCAACCATCCTATAACCGAGCATCTTATACACGCGCGCTGACTATACCTACACAATCCTACTGCTGACAGTTCCGTTGTAACCTTGAAGTAACAATATATGGAGGGATAGCTAATTATTTTTACCCAACCTACACAAACTTGCGAAAAAACACTTTCTCCAGGTTTTTAAATCGTACACCATAAGAGAGAAAGAGACAACAAATTTAATTCTCCGCTTTTACGTAGTGACGCAATGATCTTAAGCTACTGGGCCACCGCGGAACTCCGCCCACATTTTTTATTATGGCACTAAACTTGACACAACTAAACGGTTTATTTGCTTATATGCTATATTTTTATTGATAAAAATACTGTGAAAAAGTGGCTATACGAATAAACAAAAACATTATGTCGACATGTGCTGTGAATGGATTTACAAATACCGTAGCCCCAGTCTTAGCCACGCCCTTTTCCAACCGAGTCAGTTACTTCAAGGTAAAAGCTAGTAAAAACTGACTACAGATCGATCTACAGCTATACCTCTTGTATATTATTGCTCTAAGGTTGTAACCTATGTTTCCGTTACACGCATCGTTTATGAGCAAGAAGAAGCGGTTACAACGGAGCTATCAGCGGTACGCCTGTACCTGTATATCTATTAGTAATATTTATTAGTCATCTTCGTTGTATTCAATTTTTGCTGATCACTCGGTCAAGGTCATTGCACACCACCGAATTTTAAGCAGTTTTAGCAGTGCATTTGGTTCAAATCCAGTGTAGGTAACTACCAACGTAAGTGAACCGTATAATTGTGTTCATGTAACATGTACTCATTTAGATAAATTAGGATTCATGTGGCAGTATGATTACTTATCCAAGTACTATCAATTTCTTTCTTCGTATTTCCAGCGAGTATAGTCCCGCGAAGGGCGCTAGAAGTTTGATAGTGAAAATTTAGCACATAATTTATGAGCTTAACTTTTTGTAAACTGTTTATAATACAAGAAAAAACAAAACAAATTGACGACAAAGTTTTAATATTTTGTCACTCAGACAACCCCCAGAGTCCCATCCATTCCCAATGTGGGGTGAATGAATACGCTGGACGAAGGAACGTTAAAGCCACAGCATCTCTTCTAAACTTCTGCTTCCAAAAATCTTGGTATCTTTATCTGTCCTTGTCCGACTAGAAATACTTTCTCTCCTTTGTGTTGTGCAGTATTGAGCCCAGTTGCACTTCATCCTCCTTCATAAGCCAATATTTCGACATCAAGTAGTAGAGTCAATTCGGATGCCTCAAAACTCATTAAAAGTTTAACAAGGTTCAACATCAAGGTCATGGTCTTGCGGTAAGAATAATACTCTAAGGTCATGGTCTTAAATCGTACCCTACTTTTACCTGTTTACCAGTGTTATCTGTCGATTTTCCCCGTGAGACCCAAATGTAAACAATGGTTTGTTTCGCGTTCCAACGTTTGAGAATAGTCCACTTCTATCATTATTATGTTTTGTCAATGCTTGCGTTACCGATAACTTCCTCTCCTATCAGCATCGCGTATCGTGTCGTGAATAGTAACACAATACGCATTCTGTCAAGTGTGCGTGTACAGCGGGTTATGTTTACCTCCATGCTCCATGCATGAAGTACGAAGTATGAGCCAATAGCACTAGTAATAGCCAATCTGCCCAGAACCGAGCTGTACCAGTAGCTTCGTAGAGGCGCTCCAGTCGCAACATGGCGGCCGCTGGGTCATTCACCCGTTCGTCGCTCATTGCACGTCTGCCTGGCCTCAGCTAGTCGGAAGGTGGAGGAACGAGAGACGATACGTTGCTCTTGCCTAGTCTAAGGGGAAAATATTGGATAATGTCCATAAACTATAACAATAAAGTTCGCCTCACGCCAAAAGACTGCATATTAGGATCGATGTACCTTCACCTGTGTATAAAATCATCAATTTCAATGTTTTTCGTCGAAAGCGTATTTGAGGTCATGACAATAATTCGATATTTAATAATTTATAATACATTGCATTTTCAGAAAAAAATAAGAGGTTTCACCAAGGTTGATTAAAAATGCCTAATTAAAAATTAAACTGAGATTAACCATAATTCTAAAGTAAACAAATACCGATTCGATTAAATCCTATGGTGATCTAATTACAAATCATGCCAAATTGCTTAAAAACAACATTTTGAATAATACTAGCATAACCTTCGATGAGCATAAATGTTCAGTTTAGTTCAATTTAGTTTACTTAAATGTTTAGCTCTCCAGTAACCTACTCGATGGTTATGCTAGTACTACCTAGTACCGCTCTTATTCACTCGTAAAGTCAACTATTCTTCACTAGTGTTTTAAACCTGAATGCGTAGGGCTCTGTCTCCACAGGTTGGCTGTATCTATACATGTTAGACATCCTCCGCGGTTGTATAATCCAGCCTGTGTCAAGTTGAAATTCACCTGCGACAACGGCGCGGACATGCCAGATTACCGTTAATTATTTGTACACGGTTACGCCCAGGCAGCGTGTGCCGCTCCGGCATATCGTCTCCCGGCAGCGGTCACCGGTCACCACCTATCAGACAGCCTCTTTACTCTCCACACTCTACGCTGTTCTCTGCGTTGCCATTCATAACAGAAACGACAACGAGAATTGGCCATCCACGTTATTGCCCATTCGCTTCTACCTATCCTTTACCTTTGGTTTGATTTCTGAGACAAAATGTCAAGAATAAAATGAGATAAAGCTGATATATATTTTATCGCATAATAAAATGATGTAGCTTTTTGGTCAATTTATTAAATCAGTAGTCGGCCGTTAGGTGGACTTTCTATTAAGTATAACTTGGATGGTTTTGTTTCAGTGAGACTGGGCTTTTTGAAGTGTGCTACACATTTTTCCTATTTCGCTTTGCGCCACGTTTTTAACAAAATCTTAATTGCAAAAGAGGAGCCTTTGGCATCTTATGACCATCCGGGAAGTTTTAGAGAAATAAACCAGTGTTACGATGGCAAGACACTGCATATAAATATAGTTACAAAACATTAAAATGGGTGTTATTTCGGCGCAGTTGATTATCATTGCAAGCTAGCATTACAGGAAGGTCCAACTTATCTCGAATTTCATTCGGTTATCAAATTTCGGCAATTGTCAGAATTTGCACGCCATCGACGGGAAGTAGCCGGCAACTGTCATGGAATATTATTTTACGGAGAAACACGATGCTGGAGAAGGAAAGAGGAAGGATTAGTAAGGGCTATAAACAAACTATTACGGGAACACTTGTTTCCGGTGCATTAGAAAGTGTACACGCCTCCAGGCCAGAACCAACCGAAAAGCTATTGTTATCGAAATAAAGACAATGAGCCACTTGCATACATTTTTTATTAGCTAGTATAAAATCATGTGAATAGATTTTTTTTTTAAATTTGGAATACGGAAATGCTACTAAAGATGTTTCAGCACTTAAGATTTGTTTTATAATAAGTTGAAAAAATCGGGGTTTTAGCTCCCGACCTCACAATACTTATGAAAATTGTCTAATTTGTTCTGCTCTTATTTTTTTTAAAAATAAAAATCCACCCTGAATGTATTTTTTAATACGCAACACCAGGTCGGCCTATGAAATTTGACGCTTGACATTTTAAAACAACATATTTAAAAGTTATATGACTGTTCAAACGTAAATCAACAACACTTTTCTGTTATAAAATATAAAAATGCTTCAATTGTGCAGGTATTATTGAAATGTAATATATTTTTTGAATTGCCACGCTTCTGAAAATATGATTATACAGTTAAAAAAAAGCCAGAAAAAATCATGCAATTGGCTCATTACTCATTGTATGGATCCATAATATATACTTCAATGACTGTCACAGACTTTTATCTCATATAATGATTTGGTAATTATTGGTCAGTGCATTATTTTCGCCATAATTATGGTAGGTAAGTTCACTGAGTTATCCAATTAAGTTTGTGTTCTTACGTCTACAGAGACACTGATGAATTGTTGATATTGAAGTAAATCAGAACAAAGCGCATTTATTAGGGCTTCTTGTTTTTCTCATTCACAACGATAAGGTTACAGCACCTTATCCTTGTGAATTCGATATTATTTACATGATTAATCTTATTGTTTTATGTTGTGGGCAGGGGAATCAATATTACTTACATAGAATGAAGAGTTTTTCGTGAGTAATAGTTATCAGCAAATAATATTATAATATGTACGTCAACGAAAACTATTAAACCGCACAATACGTACAGGTAAATTAAGGAGAAAAAAAACAGGTAATTATTCTACCCACTTAAGATTTGAATGACAATAATAAAAATATCGAAAATAATTTTGCTAAATGTTCCCTAGTTTGTGTAAATTCAATGGTGTCAATCTTACAGAGGGACAGAAACAAAACAATAACCTCTTGAACATTAGAATAATAAGAAATCTAGCTGTATTCAGCAGTTCATTTGTGTGTGGCCATGGACATGTTAGTTTGTTAAATACACTATTATTATGGTAGGTTTAAGAAACATAAAAACTCATGGAATAGCCGAAATTTGACATTAAAAATCCCATTTCCCGTGGAAATAATCTTTAAGAACCTCGACATCGCTAAAAGTCGAACGAGCTGTCTTGAAAGACAGGAAACCAACAAACCTGCTCAAGGGGGAAATAAGAATAAACTGGGCTTATACAGACGGCCAATATTATTGATATGATAAGTGGGAAATGGCCAGCGGGCCAGCACTGCAAACAATAGAAACATTTCTGAATTCAGCCAAGCAATTGGACAAGCTTCCACAGTTTCAAAGCTCATCATAGAAGGGATTTCCCCTCATAAGATACATAACCTGAACATGCTCCTATCCCAACCGATAATAATTTTATTGTTCATGAGTACTGAGCAATGAGCATGTATTAATCAACAACACAACAACTGTGAGTGCGCATCACTACATGTTGTAGAAGTTGGTTGGTTGCACGTGTGGTTGTGGATTGTTGTGAATTGTTGGGTATTGCTGGGTGGTGGGTGGGTGGTGCAGTGCCGATGTTGGTTTCCCACGGCCTGTGAACCTCGGCCACTTGACCCGGCGGCCGGCGTCATTACATGAGGCAGCTTCGCCTTTTGTCAGATTTATTCCTTTTATTACCTACTACAGTATTTATATGGTGAATAAGTAATTTTTATTTAGAATTTAATTATCGGGGCTACTATTTTTAAAAGTTTTTTAAATAAAAA